>JAIWQS010000181.1:0-219503 GCA_029891385.1 Erythroxylum novogranatense | reverse complement strand
TAGAAGCAGTGGTAAATTGGCGAGAGCCTAAGACAGTAAAAGAGGTACGAAGTTTTCTAGGCCTGGCAGGTTATTACAGGAGGTTCGTGGAGGGATTCTCCATGATAGTCGCTACCGATGACTAAGTTGTTACTAAGAATCAGCAGCTTATTTGGAATGAAAATTGCCAACAGAAGTTTTGAGGAGCTTAAGCGGCGGTTAACTAGTGCTCCCATTTTAATTTTGCCCAATGGAGATCAAGGGTATGCAATGTATGATCAAAGACACTGTGATGTCTGAGATTTGAAGGAGCATTTACGGTGGAAAGGTATGAAGAGATGTAGCTGAATATGTGAGCGTGTGTTTAGTGTGTCGACAAGTCAAGGTGAACACTGAGCACCTTCAGTATGTTGCAGCCATTGTCCATTCCCGAATGGAAGTGGCAAAGGATCACGATGGATTTTCGATGGGTTTACCCAGATCGTTAGGAAGCATGATACTATATGGGTCATTGTAGACCGATTGACCAAGTCACCCATTTTCCGGCAATCACAAAAGCATTCATTGTAAGTCTTAGCCAGAAGTATATCGATGAAGTGGTAAGGTTGCATGGAGTTCGGATTCCATAGTATCCGACAGGATCCTCGATTTACATCGAGATTCTGAGTAGTTTGCAGAAGCCCTAGGACTAAGTTGAGTTTAGCACAAGATTTCATCCCTGACGGATGGTCGATCCGAGAGGACCATTCGGACCTAGAGGGCATGCTCGAGTATGTGTTATGGACTTCAAAGGAGCATGGATGAACATTTGTCGTTGGTCGAATTTGCTATAACAATTGCACTATTCGAGCATTCAGATGGCTCCTTATGAAGCCCTATATGGCGAGGTGTAGAACTCCGATATGTTGGGATGAAGAAGGTGAGAGGAAGCTAATGGGACCCTAATTAGTTCGAGATGACAATGGATAAGATTGATTTGATTAGCGGCGACTTAAGGCAAGACAGATGTAATGAAAAGTTATACGATGCTCACGTAAAAGAAATGGAGTATGCAGATGTGACAAAGTGTTCCTAAGACCTCCATGGAAAGGGGTTATGAGGTTTGCAAGAAAGGCAAGTTGAGTCCTCGTTATGTAGGTCCGTATGAGATTCTAGAGAGGATCGGGCGTTAGCTTACCGGCTGGCATTGCCTCCTGAATTATCTCGATCCATGACGATTTCATGTTTCCATGTTGAGGAGGTACATATCGATCCTTCTCACATTATTCGACCTCAGAGGTTCAAATGGTGATGATTTGAACTATGAGGAGATGCCAGAGAAATTACGGATAGCAAGGAGAAGGTCCTCGAAACAAGACTGCTCAGTTGGTTAAAGTCCTATGGAGGAACCATGCAAGTTGAAGAGGCGACGTGGGAACCATTGGATGCAATGAAGGAGAAGTATCCATACCTCTTCAACGAGTCGGTAAGAATTTCGAGGACTAAATTTCTTAGGGGAGAAATATTAGCCAGAGATTTTTTATTATTATTTATTTATTTAATTGATTAAGCATGATTAGACTAATTAAGAAATTGAGTTAGCATGAATTAAATATGGTAGCATTAAATAGCATATGACATTAAATGAGTAAGTAACATAAATGAGATAGTGGTGAATAAATGAAATTTAATATGTTGGTTGGTAGTTAGGTTAAGAATTAATGGAATTAAATGTGTTAGTTGGGCTTGAATGAAGTAGGAAAAGAAAAGAGGAATGAGTTGGGCTTAAAAGAACAAATGGGCTTAAGTAGGAAAGTATAAGAAGGAAAGGAAGATGAAGGAGGAGTAAATGGGCCTAAAAAGAATAATGGGCTTAAGTGAAGTGAGTAGGAGTTTAAAAGAAGAAGAAAAGAAGTAGGTTAGTAGAAGAGAAGAGGAAACTTACGAAAATCAAAGGGAGAGAGGAGAAGTTACGGCAAAGTGGAGAAGAGAAGAAGAAAGGAGAAAAGTTTGTGATTTTCCAAGAGATTCAAGTGGGTTTTTGAAGAAAGTGAAAGAAGAAAAAGTGTGGAGGAAGGTTCAAGCTACACTTTAAGCTAAGAAACCCTTTGGTTTAGTCAAGATTCAAGGTAAGTCATGTTTTCAAGGTTAAGCTTTTGTTGGTTTTATGGTTTAGATAGCTTAGAAATGAAGTGGGTTTAGTGATTCTAGGGTTGATTTCATGATTAAGGTTCATTAGGTTTTCAATTTTAGAAACCCTAAATGATGTGAGGTTCTTTTCGCCATGAATGAAGGAGGACAAGAAAGAAGAGGAGAACAAGAAGAGGAGCTTTTAGGCAAGCTTAAGCAAGGATATAAGGTGGGTTTCATTTTCATCTTTATGCTAGTAAGTGTGGAATGCTACTTTAACTAATGAATTTAATGATTTGTGACTATTTGAGATAAGCATTGATTGTGCCTTATGTAACATCCCGTTATCGAAGTGACGGGTACATTTGTAAATCGGATCGGGTCAGGTTAAAGTACAGGCAAATGTGAATTCTTCATGCATTATAGTTTCTATAGTCATCGGTAAATGATTATTGATGGCATAAGTATATGAATATGCGTATGTATGACATTTCCGATTGAATTGTGAAAATTGGAAATTTGTGCGAAAAGTGTATAAATGAGTTTTGTATATGAATTGGAATGAGAAAATTGAATTTAGAGAACTGGATTATGAGATTGGAGTGTAAGAATATGCAATTCTAATTTTGTGAATTTATGAAAATTTTCTGGAATTTTTAGAGAATCGAGTCCGACCGAAAAATGGTATAGTGACTGATAAACTGGATTTCGGGTCCGTGATTGATTGGAAATTGATATGAGGCAAGTTGAATTATGACTTTAGGATTTATTATTAATTGTTATTGCGTATTGGGAGAAATTAGAATCAGAAATTGGATTGAGGTTGTTCGATCCGACTGGTGGCAATTAATTGTCAAACAAGTCTTAAGGTATTCAGATATATATATAACTTAAGCCTTTGAAATTTGACGATGCTTGCTTCGCTCGAGAAATTGCTTTGTTCTTCTTCTTCCACTTGCGTGGATTTCTTGGTGATTTGGAAAGGTTTAAAGCTTGAATCAAGTAAGTCTTTGTTTCCTTATGATATAAGTTGTTTAATTTGATCATTGATTGAGTTATGAAATTGTTTAGAGAATTTGAAAGTTTTGATGTTAGGTTTTTGAGAAAATGTTGAGTTTGATTTGGGATTTTGATGAATAATAAGTTTTAGATAGTTTTGAGGTTAGAAATGAGTTCAAGATAGTGTATGAAACTAATTGGGAGTGTTTAGAATGGATTTGGATGGAGTTGAATCTGAAACTGAAATCTCTAGGTTTTCCGGGCGTGTTCGTTGTCAGAGACGCCTTGTATGAAGAAGAACTTGCCATGAAAGCATTTCAGAATGCTTCATGACGTCGCGACGCAAGGGAAGGTGCGCCAAGGAAGAAAGGAGCACGTCATGCGCAGACGCAACGGTTAGCTTCGCCGCGGTGAAGGTGGCGAGTCTGCCGCCAAGAACGTGGCGAGAATGGATCTCGCCACAAGAAGGATCCGATGTCGCATGAGGAATGCCGATTTTTCCAAAATGAGATTTTGAAGTTTTAAATTATGGGATCTAGGAATTTGATAGTTCAATTACCTATGGATTAAATTCAATATGGAGATTATGAATTTGGAGAATTAGTTTCTAATGGATTGGTATGGATCAATTGAATTTCGAGACTAGGAATTTCAATCGGGAGAATGAAATGAAGTGATTTTTAAGATGATTGTTACAAGTAATGAATTTGAGATTTGATTTCAATTGAATTGTTTTCTAAGTGATTAATTGGAATTTAGAGATTAAGAATTTGAATTGATAAGATGGAATTTCGATTTTAATTCGATGATTATGGGAATCTAGTGACAATAAATAGTGATTGTGATTTTAATTGGAAGGTGACCGCAGAGAATTGGATATTAGTCTATTGACTTATGGTAATTGGATTTTGCTATGAATTAGAGTGAAAGTGATCGAATTGGGAAAATTTAGGAATGTTATAACATGTACAAGACTCAAAGGTATTTGCTATATTTGTATTTTGAATATTGGAAATTGTGCGATGAGTGATATTCGATTTTCCGATTGTTTTAAAGGCAACCGATGGAGCAATTCCACAGCGAGGTTGAGACTTCCAAGTCGTAGTTCTAAGTGCGGTGAGTAACCTAGTTGGTTTCTTAACCTATATGTGTTACATTTTATGTAACACCCACACCCGTAAGACCCGAACCCGATATCGTTGGTGATATCCGAGTCCGTGTCCCACGAGAGTGGCGACTACATCACCGATTT
Organism: Erythroxylum novogranatense; assembly: GCA_029891385.1. Lineage (NCBI taxonomy): Eukaryota > Viridiplantae > Streptophyta > Magnoliopsida > Malpighiales > Erythroxylaceae > Erythroxylum > Erythroxylum novogranatense. Next base: position 215,164 of record JAIWQS010000181.1, on the reverse strand, counting down.
AAAATCAAGATACACTTTTTTTCTTTTGAGCCATTAACTCCACGCTCACACTAAAAACACAGTAAGTAAATAAAACCGTGTTTAATATAAACCAGCCAGCTTATTACAGTCATTCAAGATTAATTACAATCACCAATGCAAGAAAATATTACTACCACAATGGCTCAAGAAAATACAATGCCTTGTTATACGAAGATTATGGAATACAATTTACTAAAACACTAATGCATACCTAACCGATCCCGACCTCTAACCTTTACTCGCCTACGAGATATACTCCGTGTCAACCGGGTATTCTTTAGACCTGAAAAATAAATGCAAATTTTGGGTGAGTTTTACGAACTCGGTGAGAAACCATCATCGATGGTTCACTCAAATCATGTATTACGCCCATGGCGTAAAGATGCGACCAATAATAATCAATCACCAAGAATAGTTCAAGAACAGAAACCATTCATGAATTCATGCCATTTCAAAAAAAAGACATGGCACGTAGCGGTCATTTATGCGAATGCAATGCATATGTGACTCTTTCCAGCTTATTCAAGATGTGTGCCCAAGTGCTCACCAAGGTTCGATGGGGACGCGTCTGTGATTTTCCCCTGCTCGAGGTCTTGGTCAAGACAAGATGAGAGCTCAAGCTCTTATCGCAATAATAGCAACTTGGGGCACGCCCATTATCGATCATGCAATTATGCATGCGGCAAGATTTAGTAAATATGCGATTTGGCTATAAAGCCCAAAGTATCAAGAATCCACAATATGGCTATAAAGCCCAAAGTATCGATCGACCCACAATATGGCTATAAAGCCCGGTGTATCACCAGTCCACAATATGGCTATAAAGCCCAAAGGTATCACCAAGTTCAAGATGATGGCTATAAAGCCCATCTATCAAGACGTAAAATCATATAATACAATCCCATACATGCCAAGAGTCATACGAGGCTCATTCAATTCACTTTTGCACGAATTCACGTTAAGCATGTACACAACCAGAAATTTGAGAAACCAACTAGGTTACTCACCTATTACTCCGAGCTAATGCCGGAAGTCTCTGTGACGCTCGATCGATCGACGCCCAATTGGGCCTCTATATGAATCGAAAAAATACGAGTCACTAAATATAATTTGTGCTCATGTTGATGAGATATGCATGTTCATGAATTTCCGCCCTAAATCCAATTTTTCCCCATCATAAAAATTTCATCAAAAATTAGAAAACTATAGCCACTGACAGCACTCAATTCGGACCTCGATCATCCAAAATAAATAAAACAAAGGACCATAGAACAATTACCCGGGCCACATCAATTTCCGTCCAAAAAATCCCAATTTCTCAAAAATGAAATTCAGTATTTCACTAATCCGATGCCTCAAGAATCAGGTCAATCGGACGTCGGACGGAAAAAAAATTGACAAAAGAAACACCAAATACCAAATAATCAAATAATAATAAATTAAAAAAAATCAGATGGCCTCGTCACTAGGGCGAGGCGTCGCCCTAGTGATGCCTGTCTGATCCGGCATCGTCGCCCTAGTGACGCCGTTCAAAACGAGCCTCGTCACTAGGGCGAGCCGTCGCCCTAGTGACCGGGCAATATACCATTCCCATTCCCCTTTTTTTTTCAGATTTCTAACCCAACTTTCAATACCCATAACTCTTAGCACACAATTCAGAAAAATACAAATTATACCTTGTTGGAAAGATAAAGAAACCCTCTACAATTCTCAAGAAGACCATAAAAATCAATCTCACCCCTAAGGGTGTCAAAAATCCCTTCAAAGCTACTGCCCACTCAAATCCCATTAAAACAGAACAGTACATTACAAATTCCATAACTCTCTGATTCTTCAGACAAAAATTACCACATAAATATGCTCAATAAGTTCACAATGTTATCTCTAACTTTCATGAACAACTAAAAATCCAATTCCATTGTTAACTTGGTCAAATAATTCAATCAATGATGCTATCCCCGAAATCATCCAATTTGAGCAGTAATCTTATAACAAGCATAACTCCCTGTATACAAGTCGGATAAATCAGAACTTTATATCCCTGTAAAGATAACATCTCAAAATTCAATTTTCATGAAGCACTCATCATCCAATTCGATCTCTAACAATTTCAAAACTGTTATGGAAGATACTGTTATGATCAGTCATTCATAACCTAATGTAGGGTCAATCTTTGCAAAATCATAACTCCCAATTCTGACTTCTAAAAATTACACACCATATATCATTTTCAAGGTAATCTCTTCCTCTACAACTTTTCAGAAGTTCACTCACACCAAGTCAGTTCACATAAAATGTTAAAATTTCCTCCAATCAGTAAACTCACAAAATCACACTTAAGCTAGGTTTCATCCAAAATGCTCAAAACCAGTCCTTAGTAATCAATTCATATCTCCCAATATACAATTCTAAAAATAGCAAGATCAGTAGCAATGGAAAGATAATTCAATATGCCACAACTTCCATGAAGACCATTTTCCCTAATTCCATCTCAATTAATTCAGAAAAATCAGCAAAGTTCATATGTTGTGGTTTCAGTTACTGTTCACAGGCAATGGAACAGTAACTTTCCATTCAAACATTCATCCTTCTATCATTGGAATTCAACAACACCCATTTCACACTAAATTGAAGCCAACAGTCCAAAGTCTCAGTGGCCACTAACCTTACCTCATTTGCATTTCTACACAATAAGTTATGAATAAAACAGTAACATCACTTATAATTCCAACTTTCCAGATTTAAGGTTAACCTTAGTTCAACCACTTCCAATGCCTTTTTCACATCACTAGACATCAAAATAAATACAAATAAAAAAATATTACTCCAGTCATACATATACTAGGGTTAATACTGAAAAATTTATAGCATTTAATTCCTCAATTCAATTTCTCAAATAATTATCTATATTCACTTCAAACTCAAGTTAACAACACATCTTTCAAGCTAGCTTCCTCAAATCATAACTCAACAATTCAAACTATCTTTTCATAACATTTAACCATCATCACCAAAATAAATGAACAATAACCCCTTTAAATGCACCCACTAATCATGATTTATGAACTACATAATCAAAACATCATTGAAAACAAACTTAAAACCTTACCTATGAGAGCCTCCAACTTCACACCACTTCTTAACTTACTTTACTTTCTTTCCTTACTACCCTTCATGTACGGTTATCTCATGGTGAGAAGGGAGAGGATTTAAGGTGGTAAACATGAAAGGCAATCCTCAAGGTTGGAGAAACATAAGCAAAATCGATGGAGATGTTCCAAAGGCAAGTAAGTTTGGATGGATAATAACCAAGCCTTAAAACACTTCCTTTCCTTTCTTTTAAAACCTATCCATCGCTCGAACATTGAAGGAAGCATTTAATGATGCTTCAAAATGGCATGATACCATTGGTTTCTTTTATTTGAAAAGTCAAGATATTACTTATTAATCCGGATCAAAATTTTACTCCAATTAATACCAAGGACCCTACTTTCAGTCCCAAAATAAAATACCCAATATTACAAAGATCGTTGGGTAGCGATTTTTGCTACTGAGAATCGATCGTTCGCTAATTGGCGATTTATCCGTCCAGAATTTCCCAATTATTTTTCTGAGAATTAAAGAAATTCCTAAAATTATAAAACAGTAACAAGGCACTCTAAATAATTTTTTCAATCACAACAATTACCTTTTCTACCCCAAAACATGTTTAGGCCAATCACCGACGATTCTCACGGTTCGAACTTTCTCCTAAAATTCCAGAAAATTTCTAAAATCCTTAAAATGTAAAACCATTTATGGTGCAGTCCAATCAATTTTCCAAACTCAATTATCCCATTAATTCCAATAAAATTGCTTTAGGCCCACCACGGAATGTCATGAATGCATTTACCGTAATTCCATATACACAATTGATACTGTATCAATCCTATTATGCACGAACAGACTAATTATTCCTTACCAATCTCATCCTATGCCAATTTTACTATTTTACCTTCCAGAGGGGGGGGATGTTACAATTCTCCCTCCTTATAAGAATTTCGTCCTCGAAATTCTCAATCAACTGCTCACTATGACAAGAATCATATTAGTCTATATATCCTATACACTTTTCCACTTAATGATTCACTTTTGGAGTGATCACAGAACCACTCTCATCAGTGGTTCAGCCACTATGGCTAACTCATTATCACTTAGACAAGAAATCGGATTTGACAAGACTATCGCTGATTTATCTCATTTTTCGAGCTATCTCACTTGTCATTTCTAGAATAGTTACTACCTTTGGTTCCAATATATTACTCAGTTCAGTATTTTCAAATCTATTCGCTGATCACATTTTATTCCTCTAATACCTTTTTCCCACAGTGCCATATAGTCCAATTCGTATTCCATTGAGGACATCTCCATGTCTTTGGTACCTCCCTTAATCACGCTGTGGACGATTTACATTTCTTTGGTACCAATACGGTGACATTTAATTCCAATTCACTATAATCAGAATAATGTACCTAAGGTAGTCATTTGTTGTATGCCCACTTTATATACAAATTGATTCTCGTAAGACAATTCACTATTCTATAGTGTTCACACACTTTATCCGGATATACAGCTTTACTCTGCCTCATTTGTCCGATCCGATTCCACTTTAGCTAACCATGCAGCTTTCCTAAGTCACTTTCCTTTTCTCACACATTTTAGTCTCAAATCCATTAGGGTCTTTAACTCTCAAGAGGCACTATGCAATGTAACAAGATATATTCTCCAAAGGAATCAAAACTCTATAACAAGACCATAATCAAACCTTTTTCCTATTGGACATTCAACCTATAAACACTTGAGCCAAGAATCACTTCATTCTATAACTACAATTACTCAATTTCACTTTTCAAATATGCTTACTAGTAACTTTGATGCTCACTTCCTTGTTCTAACTCTTTTATCTGCACACATACTTCTTCTTCGACTTTTGTTCACTATAGTTTTCCAATTCCATTTGTATATTAAAACCCATCATAAAACTTTCCCTTTACTTTCTGCACTCTTAACCTTTCGTATCACTTTTTTTTCAACTTCAATTTTCCAAAACACTTCACTATTACCCAATATCCGCTTGACATTGATTGAAAACCCCAATATCTCGTAATTGATCCGCTCATTGAAGCATTATCGTATTTACACCGTCTCTTTCCTCAAATTAACCCAAAGGTATCCTTATAGGAATCTACAGGTCTCAAGGCTTTCAATAATGAGAATGGCACTAATACCATTTATCACGATCAGTTAATTTATTTCATACTTGTTCAACATATTGTCTCGATTCAACACACACGCCCACTCTTCCAAAGTATGCTTATCATCGATGATCGGATTCCTCAATTAGTCATATAGTTCTTTTCACTTTTCACCGCTCAACACTTCCAAACACATTCTGCCTCTAATCGCAGCTACTACCATTGTTTACCTCGCATAATTCCCTATTAGGGTCTTATTGACGCTACTGGTACATCTTTTACCCTTTCATCGAGTCTACAATAAGTGTATCTACACTTTCTTTATGAAGGTGTCACTACATCACCTCATTGTCAGCTTCCTTTTGAACCTCTTGTCTTCATTTATTTACTCTTTTCATTTCTCTTCTCAACTGCTTTCATATCATGCATATCAACATATGTTAATACCTTGTCATCCATATTTAAACCTCCAAAATTTCCATTCTATTTTAGTATCTCACTTTTCAGTTCGGGACTCTTTTATTTTCGCTTCAAATCTAGATTCCTCAACAGCTTTTGCATCATAAATGGAGATCGATTCACTTCACATTGCAATAGAATCACCTCAAATTAAAATCTCACTCATGTTGAATTCTTTACATTTACATACATACAGTCACGCAGATAACCTCAACAATATGAGCTATGTCCCAATTTCACTTTTTAATTTTGTCCCTACTTCTATCCATTTGACCGCTCGTCTTGATACCATCTTTATACTTGTTCACGAAAGTCTCCTCAATCAATGATTATTCCTAATTGTGTTTCAATCCTTCTTCACTATAATGCATAATCTCAATCAAGACACTCTTATGTCATCATTTAACGTATCGTAACATTCCTTTCACAAGGTTCCTTGTGGCAGTCATTTAAATACTTTCTTTCACACTTATTCTGTAATCTATACCAGAATCACTTTTCCGTTCCTCTCATACAGGTACACTCAGTCCACTTTTATCTTACTTAACCTCTTAAGAACTTCACACTTTAATCACTCTAAACATTTACCGCTCATTTCCTCTATGATTTCCATAGATCTGTAACATACATTTCATTAATCACTATCAACCTTACTGTCCAATAGATATCCCCAACAGTAAATCGACTTAAATGCAATAACTCTTTTCATACACCACTATTGTGGTTTCATTCTTGTCAAGATCTTTATTTCATTCTTACCATATCCTTAAACGTATGTCTCATTCCCTATCCGTTCGTGCTTACTTGACCTTGTAAGGTCATATCAATTTGGCTTATCGACTTATGATCGATATTCTTTTTTTCCGCTACTTATCTTCTATTTCCTCAAACAGATCTATGATCGGGTGTTCATAGCCCCAATATCCGACAAAGTCGTTGATACTACTCCATTTTATCTCTATCTATATACCTATCCATTTACCATTTTCGTGTCCATATACACCTAATTTAGAATTTCCGATACACCATCAAGAGAAATCATCTCGTCTGTTTTTTCCTTTACGATTTTATCATACAATTTCCAACCTCAAGCACCATAATCACCTAACAATTTCAGTCTCAAACTTATGCGGTCTAGTTGATAACCATTTCCTAATTCATTCCAGTCTATCTGCATACACTTTACCTCACTCTAATAGGCACTGGGCATCACTTTTTCTGCTCTTTCAGCTCTCAATAAACCATTACAAAGACTCTATCGAGCTTCTTTCCATTTCGCTATCATCATCTCGCTTATAATATTTATCGATCTCCAACTCAATATCAGGAATCAAAGATGCCCGATTGATCATCTACATTTTACTCAATTCCTATATTTCCCTTTCATGACATATACAATGTAATCGTAATTACCTAACCATCCCGAGCTTTTAATTTCATTTAGATCTACTATAACCAATAAACTTCCCATATCTCTAATGAATCTCTCGATTCTCAACATCTCGCATTTTTCCATCACCATAACATTGTCAATTTAATTCGAATTTCTTAATTAGTCTAAGCCAACACAACATTTCGCTATCACATATGAGGGTTTCTAACCCAGACAATATCAACCTTCTTATCCATTTTCCTTTATCCTTTCCTAATTGATTATCCCTTTGGGATTTACACTCTAATCCATCTCACTCTTCTCTCACTTAATCACTGACACTTATGCACCCTAGGATTTATCCTCGTAATGCGACTCGACTAGGGATCGCTTACCACTGATCCGCAACGACGCCGATCGAAATGCATGAAACCTATGTTCCAAATCGTGCCCGGATACATTACGCATCATCGGGCTCGATACCACCTAATGTAACACCACACACCAGAAGACCCAACCCGATATCGTTGGTGATATCCGAGTCCGTGTCCCACGAGAGTGGCGTATTACATCACCGATTTAAAAATCAAGATACACTTTTTTTTCTTTTGGAGCCATTAACTCCACGCTCACACAAAACACAGAGAAGTAAATAAAATCCGTGTTTAATATAAACCGCCAGATTATTACGGTCATTCAAGATAATTACAATCACCAATGCAAGAAATATTACTACCACAATGGCTCAAGAAAATACAATGCCTTGTTATACGGTGATTGCGAATACAATTTACTAAAACACTAATGCAGCACGAACCGATCCCGACCTCTAACCTTTACTCGCCTATGAGATATACTCCGTGTCAACCGGGTATTCTTCAGACCTGAAAAATAAATGCAAATTTTGGGTGAGTTTTATGAACTCAAGGAGAAACCATCATCGATGGTTCACTCAAATCATGCATTACGCCCATGGCGCATAAAGATGATCCAATAATAATCAATCACCAAGAAATAGTTCAAGAATGAAACCATTCATGTAATTCATGCCATTTCAAAAAAAGCGATATGGCACGTAATAATCATTTATGCTAATGCAATGCATATGTGACTCTTTCCAATTATTCAATATTGTGCCCAAGTGCTCGATCGGTGTTCGGTGGGACGATCGTGATTTTCTCCCTGCTCGAGGTCGGTCGATCTGATGAGAGCTCAAGCTCTTATCGCAATAATAGCAACTTGGGCACGCCCATTATCCGATCATGCAATTATGCATGCGATGCGATGATTTAGTAAATATGCAGATTTGGCTATAAAGCCCAAAGTATCAAGAATCCACAATATGGCTATAAAGCCCAACAGTATCGATCGACCCACAATATGGCTATAAAGCCCAATGTATCGGTCGTCCACAATATGGCTATAAAGCCCAATGTATCGATCCAAGGTTTAGTATGATGGCTATAAAGCCCACTATCAAGATCGGTAAAATCATATAATACAATCCCATACATGCCAGTAGTCATACAGTGCTCATTCAATTCACTTTTGCACGTAATTCACGTTAAGCATGTACACAACCAGAAATTTGAGAAACCAACTAGGTTACTCACCTATTACTTCCGAGCTAATACCGAGAAGTCTCGTGGACGCTTGGTCGATCGACGCTCCAATTGGGCCTCTATATGAATCAGAAAAAGTACGAGTCACTAAATATAATTTGTGCTCATGTTGATGAGATATGCATGTTCATGAATTTCCCGGCCCTAAATCCAATTTTTTCCCCATCATAAAAATTTCATCAAAAATTAGAAAACTATAGCCACTGACAGCACTCAATTCGGACCTCGATCATCGAAAATAAATAAAACAAAGGACCATAGAACAATTACCCGGGGCCACATCAATTTCCCGTCCAAAATTCCCAATTTCTCAAAAAAATGAAATTCAGTATTTCACTAATCCGATGCCTCAAGAATCAGGTCAATCGGACGTCGGACGGAAAAGAAATTGACAAAAGAAACACCAAATACCAAATAATCAAATAATAATAAATTAAAAAAAATCGATGGCCTCGTCACTAGGCGAGGCGTCGCCTAGTGATGCCTGTCTGATCCGCGTCGTAAGCTAGGGCGACGCGTCACTAGTGACGCCTGTTCAAACGAGCCTCGCCACTAGGGCGCCGTCGCCTAGTGACCGGCAATATACCATTCCCATTCCCTTTTTTTTCAGATTTCTAACCCAACTTTCAATACCCATAACTCTTAGCACACAAATCAGAAAATACAAATTATACCTTGTTGGAAAGATAAAGAAACCCTCTACAATTCTCAAGAAGACCATAAAATCAATCTCACCCCTAAGGGTGTCAAAATTCCCTTCAAAGCTACTGCCCACTCAAATCCCATTAAAACAGAACAGTACATTACAAATTCCATAACTCTCTGATTCTTCAGACAAAAATTACCACATAAATATGCTCAATAAGTTCACAATGTTATCTCTAACTTTCATGAACAACTAAAATCCAATTCCATTGTTAACTTGGTCAAATAATTCAATCAATGATGCTATCCCTGAAATCATCCAATTTGAGAAGTAATCTTATAACAAGCATAACTCCTGTATACAAGTCGGATAAATCAGAACTTTATATCCCTGTAAAGATAACATCTCAAACTTCAATTTTCATGAAGCACTCATCATCCAATTCGATCTCTAACAATTTCAAAACTGTTATGGAAGATACTGTTATGATCAGTCATTCATAACCTAATGTAGGGTCAATCTTTGCAAAATCATAACTCCCAATTCTGACTTCTAAAATTACACACCATATATCATTTTCAAGGTAATCTCTTCCTCGACAACTTTTCAGAAGTTCACTCACACCAAGTCAGTTCACATAAAATGTTAAAATTTCCTCCAATCAGTAAACTCACAAAATCACACTTAAGCTAGGTTTCATCCAAAATGCTCAAAACCAGTCCTTAGTAACCAATTCATATCTCCCAATATACAATTCTAAAAATAGCAAGATCAGTAGCAATGGAAAGATAATTCAATATGCCACAACTTCCATGAAGACCATTTTCCCTAATTCCATCTCAATTAATTCAGAAAAATCAGCAAAGTTCATATGTTGTGGTTTCGGTTACTGTTCACAGGCAATGGAACAGTAACTTTCCATTCAAACATTCATCCTTCTATCATTGGAATTCAACAACACCCATTTCACACTAAATTGAAGCCAACAGTCCAAAGTCTCAGTGGCCACTAACCTTACCTCATTTTCATTTCTACACAATAAGTTATGAATAAAACAGTAACATCACTTATAATTCCAACTTTCCAGATTTAAGGTTAACCTTAGTTCAACCACTTCCAATGCCTTTTCACATCACTAGACATCAAAATAAATACAAATAAAAATATTACTCCATTCATACATATACTAGGTTAATACTGAAAATTTATAGCATTTAATTCTCAATTCAATTTCTCAAATAATTATCTATATTCACTTCAAACTCAAGTTAACAACACATCTTTCAAGCTAGCTTCCTCAAATCATAACTCAACAATTCAAACTATCTTTTCATAACATTTAACCATCATCACTCAAAATAAATGAACAATAACCCCTTTAAATGCACCCACTAATCATGATTTATGAACTACATAATCAAAACATCATTGAAAACAAACTTAAAACCTTACCTATGAGAGCCTCCAACTTCACACCAGCTCTTAACTTACTTTACTTTCTTTCCTTACTACCCTTCATGTACGGTTATCTCATGGTGAGAAGGGAGAGGATTTAAGGTGGTAAACATGAAAGGCAATCCTCAAGGTTGGAGAAACATAAGCAAAAATCGATGGAGATGTTCCAAAGGCAAGTAAGTTTCGATGGATAATAACCAAGCCTTAAAACACTTCCTTTCCTTTCTTTTAAAACCTATCCACGCCCAGAATATTGAAGGAAGCATTTAATGATGCTTCAAATGGCATGATACCATTGGTTTCTTTTATTTGAAAAGTCAAGATATTACTTATTAATCCAGATCAAAATTTTACTCCAATTAATACCAAAGGACCCTACTTTCATCCCAAAATAAAATACCCAATATTACGATGATTGGTAGCGATTTTTGCTAACAAGAATCGAATTGTTCGCTAATTGGCGATTTATCCGGTCCGAGAATTTCCCAATTATTTTTCTCGAGAATTAAAGAAATTCCTAAAATTATAAAACAGTAACGAAGGCACTCTAAATAATTTTTTCAATCACAACAATTACCTTTTCTACCCCAAAACATGTTTAGGCTACCACCCATGATTACGCGTGCGGGAACTTTCTCCGAAAATTCCAGAAAATTTCTAAAATCCCTTAAAATGTAAAACCATTTATGGTGCAGTCCAATCAATTTTCCAAACTCAATTATCCCATTAATTCCAATAAAATTGCTTTAGGCCCAATTACCGGGAATGTCATGAATGCATTTACCGTAATTCCATATACACAATTGATACCGTATCAATCCTATTATGCACTAACAAGACTAATTATTCCTTACCAATCTCATCCTATGCCAATTTTACTATTTTACCCTTCCAGGAGGGGGTGGGATGTTACATTTTATGTATATATGCCATGTGGAGATACGGATGGATATGTGTGATCGTTTGATTGATTTCAACCATGGGTGTTCAAATATTGGATTGAGATATGGAAGTGCAAATGTGAATAAATGTGCATAAATGCAATAGTGAATCGAATTGTAAAAGTGTTAGTGAAATAAATGAGATATGACATTGAAATGTGAATGACATATGCACTCATGCATAATTAAATGATCGATAATGATAGTTGTTGACCCGAGATGCCATCAGATATTTGAGGACGCCATAAAACCCAAGAACACACGCCGCAAATAAACCTGCAAACACCTATGGGTGGGGTGTGTCCCTATATGTGAAAGGGATTAGTGCATACCCATGGCTCTCCTATCCCTAATGTGAGTGGGCGATAGTGCATACCCGAGGGCCCTCCTACTTGCCAAAAATGTGATTACCGATTTCATTGCGCTCGGTCACAACAATGAAATGAAACAGAAGTGTCACATGCATAACGCATATGTAAATGATCTAAAGTGAACGTGTGAAAGTGAAATTGAATGCATGTGAATATATGAAAGTGTGAATATGTGATTCAGTGTGTATATGAATTGTGAATGCATGAGTTGGGTGAACCATCGATGATGGTTTCTTATTGAGTTCGCAAACTCACCCAACATTGCATCTATTTTCAGAATCAAGAGTACCCGTTAGACTAACGGGAGTATGATCGTTACTAGCAAGCGCGCAGTAACGGCGGGATCGGTGTCGTCACATCCGCATGAGTACAAAGTGTTTTGTTTGGTGGGCCTAGCTTAATAAATGTAATAGTGTGTTGAGATTTTGATTATCGAATTGTGTTGAAATGGCATCGAGCCCACTGGGTCATGCCTTTACGCTTATGTAATCGATTGAGCAATCGCCGAGTGCTAATTAATAACCGAAAGTATTTTTATCCGAAAATGTTTTTTGTTATGTCAGCCCAAAGTGTGTTTTGATTTCCTTGCTAAAACGCTTTTGGAAGAAAATTTTCATAACGAGTTTTAAATTATGATTATTCGCTTAGATGTCACCCTCATGTCACGGGCTCGGATGTCACCAGAGATGTCGGGTTCGGTCTCGTGGGAGTTGGGTGCTACATTTGTGGTATCGAGCCCGTATACAATCTTACATGGGCTTTCAAAAGTGTGTCAAATTGCATACATTTAAGTCATGTCATTGGCGATAGTGACAATCGATCCCCGCCTAGCATATGAGTCTCATACATGAGCTGCATACTAGTGAATTAAGTGGTTAGAAATAGTGAGGAAAGAAGATATGGAAAATGTGATAAATGAAAGTTGTGGGTGGAAATCAAGGAATAAGAACGAGTATATGGTATGATATAATAATTGAGAATTAATGTATTGGTATGCGATGGGCGATTATGAAATACGACATTAGAATGATATGGGAACAATTTGTGGATGTGAAATAGATGTGAACATGTATAGGAAAAGTATGAAGATATGTGAAAGATGGCAAGATTGAAAGTGTATAAGGAAAGTGAATGGAAATAAAATGTTTTATGATCGAGTTGCAAATGGCGTGATGGGAGTTTTGATTGTTGTGATATGGATTTAAGTGTGATCACGTAAACGAAATAATGAAAAGATTGAAAGGTAAGAAAATGATATTGATAGATGAAAAGTGAACAGCTTGTTAAGGTCGATGGATTTGCCTATCTGAATGCACACCGATAATGGAAATGATATCGAAATCAATTGGTGAGTTATTGATAACCGCCAATTTTATAGTTAAAATTGGGATGGAGTAAGAAATGAAAGCACGTATAGTGATTATTTGGGAATGAATTGAGATTGTAATCAGGATATTGGTATGGTAAAATCCTCATGATCGAGGATAGGTGCAAAAAAAAAAGTGGTCAAAAATCAAATGAGATTGAGGTGCCTTTAGCGTAAGTGACTAATTGGTATATTGATGTAATAATTTTAATGGTATGTACCCCAATGAACGGTATTAAAAAGGATGTTCTGGTTATGTGGATTATGGCATAGATTGAACTTCACGGGATAGCGTGAATAGTCGAAATTGATTTCCTGAGGTATTGAGAAAAGATTGTGAGACAAATTGTTCCTCATCGAGACGATAATATATATAAAAAGTTATGCAAATAGATTATAGGTGTAAGGAGTTCATTATTTTACTGAAGAGTGAAATATCTAAATTGTGTTTAAAGTGGATGATGACTATGATCATCGATGATCGACTGAATACAATTGAAAAGTGAAGAAGATAAATTGGCACAGTTGAGGAAATCGTATAGTATGCAAGTTTTATAAGAGACAATTAGATCTTGACTGAAAATTTAATGGATGAATTATTATTCAACACGGTATCGGAGATTAAATGCAAATAGAGGTGTTGTTAAATGTGAAATTGTAAAGGAAGGTACACAAGGAATTTGGAGTTATTTTAGGATTAATTGTATACTGGATACGTCCAAAAATTGGTAAAGGTCTTCTGACCTTAACTGATAAGGAAAGTGTTGGAGGAGAGATATGTGAAATATATGACTAATGATCGTAGAGGAGACATTTGAAGAAATGTTCAATTCGAGTATTGATCGTATCATTTTGAATTGGAGATGTTACTATATGTAATGAATTGTAAAGATTAAAAGTGATTGATTGAAATAGTGTAAAGAGATTCTATATGTATGGAGATCAAGATAAGCTTATGGGCTGCATTGGTATTTGATGATTTGAAAATTTATCAGATTAGACATTGTATTGGAAAGTGTTGTGAAAGCTTGGAAATTCTGTCGTCTGAAATTGTTTTGGATGTATATCGTTTGTAAAGCAATAATGATTAAGTTATATGAGTGAATTGGAAAAATGACTATGCATTTGAGTGTTTTAGAAATTTCGTTAATGGAGCAAATAATGAGGCAATAAGGTTATGATACCCAACATAAGAATGAGTGTAAACTATCGAGTTTGGTAAAGCTAAAAAGAATGTGTTAGCGATTGGAATTTCCAACCCAGTGTGCAGTGTGTATTAAAAGCATGGCAAAATCCGAATTGAGAATGTTGGAATAGTGGACCTTATCGAGAAAATTTGTGAATAGCTTAGCTATAAAGAAAATGAGTAACGGATCGACTAGACTAAGAAATATGAGTAAAACTCATTAAAGGAACTCATAGTGAAAACTCAAGGAATAATCGAAGTTATCGAGAGTATTAGAAGAGTAATAGAAAGAAAAATGACATTGAGAAATGATGAGTATGTTGGACCTCCATAGTTGATCGTGTGTTATCAATCCAAACTAATATATGTTTGGAGTCCATAGGATTATGAGATTGATGTATAGGTAAGATTGATTGTGTTACATTGGAGATATCATTTGAAAAGTGTATAAAACGTCTTATAGCTAAAAGGGTTGTTCATCCCGATAGTAAAATGAACAGACCTAATACAATCAAAGGCCCCGAATGATTTGAGTTAAGATTGATAGGTGTTTTGAATCGGTAATAGGGTTAAGAAATCCAAATTGACGAGAATGAGTCAAATTGATGATTATTGAGATTGTTGAAATCTTATGTGATTAGTAAATTGATATAGAGAGATGCAATATGATAAGCGATACATGCAATGTTTCTAAATGTTCACCTCGGCCAAACTAGGCAATGATTGAGAAAAAGGGTAAATGGGAAATTAAGTTCGTTATTAGGGACCTTGATGTGACCGTGGTATGACTAGATAACAACCTAAAAGATGAATTGATTTGGAAAGTGTCATATGGATGTAAATAGGAAATATCGATATGATCGATGTGTATGTCATTGGTATTGATATAAAGAATTTCGAGTAATCGAAAAGAAATCGTTAAAAGCAAGATAAAGTTCGAGAAAGGAAAAGAGGTAAGTAAGTGATTGTAGTGTGATTAAGATGGCAAGTCGACTAAAATCCTAAAAGATGATTCGGATCCAAATGTTACATAGATCGGATTAGAAAATATTGTTAGATCCGATGTATGTGTTATCGATATTGGAAGTGATAAATTGTGATTAATAAGGCAATGTAGAGTTAAGAAAGATTTGGCGAAATTATGCGTATAGTGAAATAAGTGGAAATCGGAGGATCGATGATCGAAAAGACTCCTTATCTTCTTGACAAATCGATATAAAATTTCGAGGACGAAATTTTTATTAGGAGGGGAGAATTGTAACATCCCGTTACCGAAGTGACGGGTACATTTGTAAATTGGATCGGGTCAGGTTAAAGTACAGGCAAATGTGAATTCTTCATGCATTATAGTTTCTATAGTCATCGGTAAATGATTATTGATGGCATAAGTATATGAATATGCGTACATGTATGACATTTCCCGATTGAATTGTGGAAATTGAAAATTTGTGCGAAAAGTGTATAAATGAGTTTTGTATATGAATTGGAATGAGAAAAATTGAATTTAGAGAACTGGATTATGAGATTGGAGTGTAGGAATATGCAATTCCTAATTTTGTGAATTTATGGAAATTTTTCTGGAATTTTTAGAGAATCGAGTCCGGACCGGAAAAATGGTATAGTGACTAATAAACTGGATTTCGGGTCCGTGATTGATTGGCAATTGATATGAGGCAAGTTGAATTATGACTTTAGGATTTATTATTAATTTTTATTGCGTATTGAGAGAAATTAGAATCAGAAATTGGATTGAGGTTGTTCGATCTGGACTGGTGGCAATTAATTGCCAAACAAGTCTTAAGGTATTCAGTATATATATATAACTTAAGCCTTTGAAATTTGACGATGCTTGCTTCTGTTTTGGAGAAATTGCTTTGTTCTTCTTCTTCCCTTGCGTGAATTTCTTGGTGATTTGGAAAGGTTTAAAGCTTGAATCAAGTAAGTCTTTGTTTCCTTATGATATAAGTTGTTTAATTTGATCATTGATTGAGTTATGAAATTGCTTAGAGAATTTGAAAGTTTCGAATGTTAGGGTTTTTGAGAAAATGTTGAGTTTGATTTGGGATTTTGATGAATAATAAGTTTTAGATAGTTTTGAGGTTAGAAATGAGTTCAGTATAGTGTATGAAACTAATTGGGAGTGTTTAGAATGGATTTGGATGGAGTTGAATCTGAGAAATCTGGAAATTTCTGGGTTTTCTGGGCGTGTTCGTTGTTGCACGCCGCGGCGCATGAAGAACACGCCGCGGCGAGCATTTCAGAAATGCTTCGCACGCCGCGACGCGTTTCGAAAAGCAAGCCTTGGCGAGGAAGAAAGACGTCAAGCGCGTCGCTGCGACGTGATCGTTGCCTTGTGACAAGCCTTGTGATTCGGCGAAGTTACGCCATGAGAACGTGGCGAGAATGGAGTCACCACGAGGAATGCTGATTTTTCCAAAATGAGATTTTTGAAGTTTTAAATTATGGGGATCTAGGAATTTGATAGTTCAATTACCTATGGATTAAATTCAATATGGAGATTATGAATTTGGAGAATTAGTTTCTAATGGATTGGCTATGGATCAATTGAATTTACGAGACTAGGAATTTCAATCGGAGAATGAAATGAAGTGATTTTAAGATGATTGTTACAAGTAATGAATTTGAGATTTGATTTCAATTGAATTGTTTTCTAAGTGATTAATTGGAATTTAGAGATTAAGAATTTGAATTGATAAGATGGAATTTCGGATTTTAATTCGATGATTATGGGAATCTAGTGACAATAAATAGTGATTGTGATTTTAATTGGAAGGTGACTGCAGAGAATTGGATATTAGTCTATTGACTTTTGGTAATTGGATTTTGCTATGAATTAGAGTGAAAGTGATCGAATTGGAAAAATTTAGGGAATGTCATAACATATACAATTACTAAAGGTATTTGCTATATTTGTATTTTTGAATATTGGAAATTGTGCGATGAGTGATATTCGATTTTCCGATTATTTTAAAGGCACCGATGGAGCAATTCCACGGGCAGTGCTGAGACTTCCAGGCTGTAGCTCGGAAGTGCAGGTGAGTAACCTAGTTGGTTTCTCAACCTATTGATCGCGGCTTATCGTTCAATCCGAAGATTGATCCTTGGAAACCGGTCAAAATCAATTTATACCAAGAATTGTAACACAGGGTGCAACCTCGAGTCGACTCTCAAGGAACCAGTATAGCATTGATCTTAAGACTAGCCTAGTCTAATGATGCATGTAATTAAAGCAATTAAAGGGGGGTTTTGGCTTGATCTTTAAAATTAAAGAAAGCTAAGTATGAAATAAATGTTTTTGGGATTTTTAAAAGGCAAGACAATTTGAAATAATTAAGATTGAAAACAATTAACTAAAGTTCTCCTGAAAATAAATATCGGGGTTTGAAATCCACTAAGTTTCGAAAACATAACCTTAATAACTCGTTAAGTCCAAGAATTTAATTAATCAACTCGATTAATTAAATCTTGTCAAAACCCTTAGTGTATGGTATGAAATGATTTATGCAATAAATCAATCAGATAATAACACAACCAACTTAACCAAACACAACTAGGCGATTAGATTAATTAATGCAAAATCGATCGATATACATGAGACTTCATGTATTCAGGCACAATATTCAACACAAACCAATCGTTAACATAGATCAAAGTTTAACATCCTACTAAACTATAGCAAGATTCATTCGGTCATACAATGCAATCTCCAACTCGGAGTTGTTACAAAAATACGATGTAAATCCAAAACAATGATCGATTACCCTTGAAGCTCATGGAACTCAAACCGCTGCTACATCTTCAGAGATCCAACTCCCAGCCACGCATGATGCGGGTGAGTCCATCATCGCTGGAATATCACCTCGGTCCATGATTCCAACGACGAGCAGCTTGAGAATGGGTGCGACGAATGATGGAAGAGATGAAGATGATGATGGTGGACGCCGCGGAGGTGGCGCCTAATCTGCAAAACAAAGGAAACAAAACTATCGAAAAATAGAGAAGACGAAGGATGGAGAGCTACCTCGGAATGCGGTCGTCCTCATTTAACCTAAAATGTAAGGTTTTATAGGAAGTCTTCGCGGTCGGGTCTGAACGAAGGATAATTTTGCTATTTAAGGGTCGGTGTCAGGCATTCGTCACGATTAATGAATAAAGTTCGTCATGACGATAAAAATGGTCACTCGTCATGATTTAATTAATTTATACCAAATAAATTCATCGCGGCGAATGTCTGCGTTGGTTCGTCCCGACTAATGGATGGCTTCTCACGACGTGTTGACTTTCTCTTGTTGACTCCATTGTTCCTACAAAAATACAACACCTTTGCAGTATCAATTGTCCCAATAAAAGTTATGCAGAAATTAATATCAAATGACAACAAAATACTGACAATGTGCAAATTATAAAAGCTCGATATGAGGAACCAATTTAAGCACAAAAATCATGAATTAGGAGTCAACAAGTGCATAATTACTTAAGAAAACAGGGCCAATTTATAGTATAAATTTGGCTCAATCAAATTCCCCCACACTTAGATCTTTGTACTCCTGGATAAAGTTTACAAGAGTCAAAAGGTACAAGAGTGAAAGAAAATTCCGCCATGCTCAAATAATAACAGTAAATGACGCAATCCACTTCATCGAAATTCACACGCAAAAATTGAAAGAGTGCTAATAAAATGCAGAACCTTTGAAAGAATTTAAGCACATGAGATTGAACAAAAGAGGATCACTCGGGATGTGGTGTTTACGCCAACTCACTTGTGTTTAAGGATATTTTCTCCATCCGCTTAATGCATCTCCTACCATAGGCTTGTATCAATTTTATTTCTCCACTTCAAGGACTATCATTTGAAGATCAAGAGGTCTTTTAGGGTTGTAATGAGCGGAGGGCTAGTTGAATGGATGGAGTGAAAGAAAGAAAATATGAGCATGCGCTAAATGAGGAACGATGTCAACAACCAAACTAAAACTAAACATCAAATAAATTGAATATACACATTTTATTTTTATTTTATTTTTTCACATTTGGCTATCTCATTTTGAGATGCTAATCCTTTTGGGATACACAAGACTAACACTTTTCCATTTTCCAACATTTTTAACCTAATAACAAAACACGTATCACCGACATCATCTCAATATGTATGCAAATGCTCATGAATAAAGGCTCGAGGGCCAAGCAAAGGAAAAGTGTTTAAGGGTTGGTGTTTGGGGAAAGGGCTGAAAGAAGGAACGCCTATCATATCAACAAAATTCTAGTCCATCAAGTTTTGAGTAAAATTGACACAAGTTCTAGAGAAGTATGAACTAAGCGAGATGCACACACAAAGATGTAGAAGAAGAATTTGGCTCAATATCCTTCCAACAAGGGTTTTGTTCCAATGATCAATCTCAAGTCTTAAAACCCACAATACTATCTTGTTAGCATGCTCCCATTCACTTTGTTTTGAAAACTTCAAAAGTTAAAATTTTGCCGATCCAATTATCGCTCAAGAATGGAGAGTATTTTCAAAACTCAAGTATCGCTTTTGAAACTTGTAAATGATTTGCATGCAAGGCACAAAAGAACAAAAGAAAATGTTTGATTGAGTTTCAAATTTATCAAGAAATTTGAAAGGGCCACAAAATTATGCACAAATTCTAATAGGCATGCAATGCAAAATATAAGAAGGGAACTAGTTCCCCACACTTAAACATGGCATTGTCCTGAATGGCGTAGTAGTAGCAAGGCACACATAGAAGCATGAAACAAAATTGACAAAAAGAAATGGGAATATATCATTAAGCTCAAAACGTAAGTGGACAAAAGGAAGGATCCAAGAACTAGTTAAAATTACAACAAAGAAAAGAAAATAGAGACAAACAACAAACACAAAATACAAACGAAAGTAGGGACAGCCGACTAAGCAGGAGGGTCGTCGACTGGCGGATCCGGAGGGGCAGTGGCAGAGGAACTAGGAGCCGCAGCAGAGACCGGAGCGGGAAGCGGAAGGGGCAACCCAAGGTGAGCTGCAATCATGGAGAGCATGGCGCTATTGAATTCACGATCAGCAGCCAGTGCGCTGGATGGAAGTGAGCGAGGCACTCGTGACGCCACTGGGCCTCAAGCCGGTGGATGTCGCCTCGAGCAGAGCCACCTCGGAAGAAGCGAGGGGTAGGTGGGGAAGACACCGAGAAGAGACACGAGGAGGAAAGGGACATGAGGCGGAGCCTCGGGAAACTGAGGGACCTGAGGATCGGGAGAGGGTGAGGAAGGAGTCATGGAGTAGTCAAGGTGGGAGGGGGTGGAAGGTGGAAGGCCGACCGAGACGGACGAAACAAAAGGAGGAGCGGGCTCAAGGTGAGATCGGCGGAATGCTCCAAACTCGAAAGGCCGGAACAGGTCGGAAATGAGGTGGGGAAAAGAAGGTAATGCTGATATTGGTGGCCGTAACACATTGGTGGAGGGCGGAGGCTATGGCTGTGGCAAGATTGATGTATGGCCACCATGAGAAGGTATATGTATAGGGCTGTTCTTTAGGGATATTTGTGAGGTGGAGGGTAGGAAGGATGTTGTTGCATATGAAATGCAACCAAGTCGCGAGCTTGAGGGTGGAGGTTGGAACGACGGATATACGTTGAGGGCCCCGGTTGAAGCCAATGAGTCCCGCAGGCGTAGAGTACTAATGACATCATCCTGTGGGTCGGAGGAATCGGAAGAGGAAGGCTGCTGCTCGGGTTGAGAGGCCTGCTTCATTCGAGGCATGATCCTGCACACACAATGTTAGAAACAAGTTACTGAGAAAACTACACGTAATCAGCCTCCTCGTCATGCTAATGATCATTCGTCATGACGAGTCGAGGTCCTCCCATTCGTCGTGATTTAACATGAGAGTTCGCCGCGACGAGAAAGTCCTCTTCCATTCGCCGCGACCTACAGGATGTTCGCTGCGTGACTGAGCACACACGTCGCCAAGGCGGTATGAAACTTCGTCGCGACGAACGGTGATTCTGCGAACGAGCGCGGCGTAACAGCTCGCATTGCTCATCCTAAATCTAACAAATAACAACGAGAATGGACAAAATGAAAGAATAAGAACACTTACCTAAGGTCGAAAACGAAGATGGGAGAAGATTTGAGAAGGTTTGAGCTTCAAACGCAGGGGGCACAAATGGAGCGACGACGAGGATCAAGCAAGGCGAAGGGAAAGCGAGGAAGAAGAAGAAGAAGAGAAAAGAGAAGGAGAAGAAGAAGAAATAAGGCGGGAAGCAGACGAAAAGACGCGAAGGAGAAAAGACTGAAAAGGGCTCCGGACAAAAGAGAAGTCCAACAGTCCAGAGGGGCAAACCAAGAACTATTTGTCAAGACCAACGGCGCGTTTGTCGTGACGAAAAAGAGACAAGTCCTAGAAGCGTCGCGACGAGTAGGTACGTTCGTTGCGACGAACCGCCCAAACAAAATGCAAATTCTAAAGATCCTATTCGAATTGCACAAACATTCAATCAATCAATTCACATGCACAAATCAACCATTCTCTTTGATCTATATCATGCTTCACTACAAGTAACATGCAGAGCCAACATAAAGGGATCAATTTATTGAGACAGAAAATAGAAATCCTACCTGACTACAGCTATTCCTACTGGATGGTTCTCTCCCCCACACTTAAATAATATAATCATGCTCAACAATATGCACGTTGGTATCAAACATAAGCACAATTATATAGTAAATGAAGGAAAGAGAAAACCTGGCACTCAAGGCGGGTCTTGTAGCTCGGGATGGACGTGCGGTTGATATCCAAGCTTCATGTCAACAGCTTGGGTCCTAGGCAGCTCCATTTCCATTCCCGTATCCGAATAAGCACATGCACTATCATCAAAATAGAAACGGCCTCCAAAGAGATCATTAGTGGTCGGGGTTAAAGTTTCTGCAAATTCAGAACAAGCATCATCGATTACAACATCAAGCATATTCACCCCAAGAAAGGAGTAATCCTCGTTAGGGTGTTTCATAGCTTCATACATGTTGAAGCTAATGTGTTGATCACCAACCTCCATGGTGATCTTCCCTTCCTTCATACTGATCATTGTACTTGCCGTCCGAAGGAAGGGTCGTCCAAGGATTAGAGAAGTGTCCTGCACCACTTCAGTAGACATATCCAGCACGTAAAAATCGGCAGGGAACACTAATCCTTTCACTTGGACCAGAATGTCCTCAATGATGCCCATGTGGTGTCGGAAGGATCTGTCGACCAACCGTAACACTACCAAGTAGGTTTTACTCTTAACTCCTGTGGTTTCATAGATGAGTTTTGGCATCACATTGATTGCGCTCCCAAATCCAAAGAACGCTCTCCAATTGTCACCTTCCTATGACACAAGGAATGGTGAACGATCCTGGGTCCTGACACTTCACAGGAATTTGGGGCTTGAATAATGCGGACATGTTTGAGCTCACCTGGACTCTCTCATTCGGCCTAAACTTACGCTTGTTTGTGCACAAGTCCTTCAAATATTTAGCGTGGTTTTAACTCTCTTAACCAGGTCCAAAAGGGGCACATTCACTTCCACCTTCCCAAATAGGTCAATAATTTCCTTTTCATGTTTCAGTTCGTTGACCTTCTTGCTCATCAAGTAGGAATTTGAGATGGGAAGGTCCTTCAGATTGACTTCCCTTTGTGTTGCTTCATTTCCACTAGATTTTTCCTTTGCAACACTTTCTCCTGGACTGCTTGATGGTTGCTCTGTTTCCTCAATGGTTAATTTCTTCTTTTTCTTCAGCAATTCCTCTTCGCGATCACTCTCGATCGCGACCTTCTTTTCTCTTACTTGAGGTGTCTCTTCAACCTCAATTTCTTCAAATATTCTTCTTCTTCGAGAATGCTAAATTGCACTTTCTTTCCACTCCTTAATTCAATTGCGTTCAGGTTTTTCGGATTTATGACCGTGTTGGAGGGAATTGATCCGCTACCTCGCTGATTTTCACTCGAGTTGTTGCATAAGCGAGTGACGTATGAGTTCGGTTTTACGCCTTGGTTTCCCATTGATCCATTCGCTTTTCCAAGGCGAAGAAACGCATAAAGATTCTTCGAGGAGTCCCGCTGATTAAGTTTGCGATGGCGTTGAACCGATTAGCCGTAGAGGCTCTTTCTTCCTTCATCAATGTCATCATACCATGTAGCAGCTTGGTTGGTGTCCTCTTTGGCGGTTGTGGTTGCACCGTCAATGCTTCACGATCGGGAACTGGTTTGTAGATGTTCCACTCCACTCCCTTATTGAAAACGGTTGGGTGCTCTTCCTCATTACTCCTCCAACTAAAGTTAGGATGAGATCTCCATCCTTCATTATACGTGTTGGAGTACGGATCCCACTTAGATTTTGTCTCCCGGGGTAGATCGCAGAGACTTCTTCGCACCTCCGGAACGGAACCTCGGTTATGTGCATCACCGATCCGCAAGATTCGCAACTAGGTGCGGCGATTCGATGGAAGATGAAGGACGATGCACATTCAAATTCTTCACCACCGCAATCGAGGACAACCGTGAAGTTATCCTATGCTCTAGGAATCCACCTTTGATTCCGTGCTTTCCATCCTTTTTATGCGAGCCGACATGGCTCCTACTTCATGAACATTCACGAATCACGAGCACTATATCTTTGCGATGGTTGAGGCCATCCTCTTGATCAAAGCCCACGCTTCAGGTGCGGTGAGGTCAATCAACGATCCTCCCGAAGCAGCATCTAACATTCCCTTTTCCTGATTCTTCACCCCATCATAAAAATATTGAACAAGCTGTTCATCAGGAATTTGATGATGGGGGCACCGAGACAACAGATCCTGAAATTTGTTCCAAAAATCATACAAGGACTCGTCATAGTCTTGCTTGGCATAATAGATTTCTTTCCTCATTGATGACGTCCTCGAGGCTGGAAAATACTTTTCCAGGAAAGCTTTTCTCAAGTTGGCCCAACTATGGTAGGCATTCGCGACATGCCTTGGGAGGCTCATGTACCACTCCCTGCCTTTCCTTCTAGGGATAAGTGAAACACCTTCCACAAAGACATGATCTGGGGAGCTCCTACAGTTTCATGCTTTGACAAATCATTGTCGGCTTGTAAATGCATGTAGGGATCTTCTCCCGCCAAACCGTGAAATTTGGGAGAGAATTGATCAATAGCCCCTTAACTTCAAATTCACGTCGAAGTTCGGGCAGGCCGTTATGAAGGGGTCATAATTGACGTCCGAGGTCGTAGCTTCTCCGATCGTTCTCGCTGTTGTTCCTATGTTCTCATCGACTCTTTCTGATCACCATTTAATCCATGATCTCCGTTCTAGGTTGGTGGCCGAAATTCTTGATGCTCACCATTTCTCTACTTGATGTTCTAATGTGCTAAGGGTTGCTTGCTCTCTTACGTCCTTCCTCGCTTCCTTAAGTATCGCTCGATTTCAAAGGTTGAAAATGAACTAACCTAAGTCTACGGGGCATGCACAAAAGAAGTTCTCCTAAATTAGCTCACTAAAACGACAAATAATGTAAAGGGTTTAATTCACTCTTCGCTCGTCATGACTTCGTAGGAACTCGCATGCATGTAACGTAACAAAATTGCGAATATTAGTCTCGACGAATGTATGAACTCGTTCATGACGAACCATGAACTCGTTCGCGATTTAATGATGAACTTGTCGCGACCAATAATCACAAAAAAGCACAATAACTTCGAAATTAGGCACAATAAGCAGAACAATCAAACTAAACACTTAAAGCAAAAACAGCGAATTAAGCTCACCAAATGTAATTAACACTAAAAAGATTGAAGCAAACAGAATAAAACAAAATTATGAAATGCAAAATGAATGCAAACAACAAAACTATAATGTAAAACAAACACTGACTAACCTAGAAAACCAATTACTTTGGTTCCCCGACAACGGCGCCAATTTGATCGCGACTTATCGCTCAATCCAAGATTGATCCTTGAAACCGGTCAAAATCAATTTATACGAAGAATTGCAACACGAGTGCAACCTCGAATTAAACTCTCGAGGAACCAAAGGTAGCATTGATCTTAAGACTTGTTGGGACCCGATCAGGAACCGATCCCAACCAAAAACTAAACGAAAAGATGAAAAATCAAAAGCGAGAAATCGCTAATCGAAAAGCAAAAGCGGTTCAAAAGCAAATCGGATATCAAAACGAATACACATCGAATTGAATGCAAAACGAATTGAATAATATATGAAAGCGAATCGAATGAATTAAATGCCGACATCCGTGGGAAATACAACGTATGGACAACTTATCGCGTTGGAAACCTTACGACATTCCAAACCCAGATAAACTTTTTTTTCTTATTCTTTCCTTTTCTCTTTAATCAAACTCAATCAACATATAAACAATCCCTACATTTGTATTCTTTCTTACTTCATTCATCTTAATCATTTCTTATACATTCATATAAATCCTCAAACTCATTTCTTTAAACTCATTTACAGAAATTTTACCGAAATTTCGGCAACATAACGACTGTATTATGACAGCCCAAAAATTTACAAAGATTCAAAAACACTTCTAAAATATCACATCCATCCATACTACTCATCGGACCTCCTGTCCGGAATCCAAACTCCAGCAGAAACACACATCTACCTAACACTTCAATAATCTCAAACATTATTAAAACATCTTATCTCAACACAATCCAATCATATTTTCACACGCAATTTATACTCCATGATCAAATAAAATCCCACTTCTAAAACCGACTCATACATTCATAATTCATAAATCAATCACACAATCTACTTAGAACCATAACAAATCCCATAGCTCATTTCCATACACATACTCGAATACATCAAGAACTAAATACTTCATAAAGGCATTCCAAGCCATATACAAGTTACAAAAACATATAAATGTTGAACTGACGTCTTGACCAAGATTCATCCGATCTCTGCTTTCGAAACACGGAGATGGGGATGAAAGGGGTGACTTACTTGACTCGATGGGTAACATATTTATTAATGAAACATAGCGAAAATTGTCTTTTCAAACTTTTCAAACCTTTCCCATTCGAATTTTTATTCAAAACTCATTTCCAAACTTTTCAAGACATTCATAAACCTTCATCAACATTTTCTAAGATTATTCTCAACATCTTCATTTATTTTCAAAACATTCATAAACAGCTTCGAAATTTCATGATTGACAAATCACTCTCATTTCTCAAATTCTCAAGCTTTTCACAAATCATGCATAATTTTAAATATGAATACATCACGTAAAAGAAGTGTCACGCACATAAACAAAATTCAAAACATATAACATAACAGAATGGCTTGATGTTGGACCCCACACCCCACCCGTAGGTGTTTGCAGGTTATACTGCGGCGTGTGTTTGCGGGTTATACCGCGGCATCCAACACAAAACATGTAACACATTAAATGGTTTGGGTAGGTCCTAACAAAACGAATCGCACGTTCTCAAGATAATGATTCACATGCGATAAGAAGCGAGGGGAGTCCGAATTGAACTCCTAAGCCACTTCTTGGCGTGGAGAAAGGCTATCGAGGAGACAGCGATTGATCGACTCTACGGAGGGACCTGACCAAACCCATACAATTCACATATTCATGCTCAAAACAAGCAGATTGCCAAGGCACTTTTTCAAGACTTGACTTTCAAATTGTTTTCAAATCATATCATCATCAAAACTAATTCAAAAGTTACAAAGCATCGAATTCATGTTACAAACCATTTAACAATCCATTCCAACATAAACTCATACTCAAGAATATCACATACAAGTGAAAGACATCACATATAAGTCATTGGTGGAAATCATTAGTTTGCATTTATCGAAAAACTTTAATGCATATTATCTCAAGTAGTAAGAAATCACCCACATAACATATATCAAACTCGAAAATCATATTGCCTGGAGGCACATTTTAAAAACTTGATTTTCATATCGTATCACATTATCATTCATGATTTCACATAATTTACATAACAAATCAAATACCATCACAATTTATCAATCACTATTATACCGCTTCACAATCATATTCAGGTTTGTAACAATGCATAATTAAAGTATGCAAGACGTTGGATAAATGTAATAAATGAACAAATGTATCCAGTTGCATAAATAACAAACCCTTCGAGCATAAATAATTCGTAAAGATTTACCAATTTATCAAAATCACTTGAAACAATAAATCCAATCTTTGAAACAATTTTTTTTTTCATTCCTCCTCTTGATTTCTTAAATAAGAAAACATGATTTCTTTACATAACTCAAACATAAATACCCTTTTAAATCCATCAAACATACTGAAATCAAGCACTTTTGCCATTTCTTAAATCATTTCAAAATAATGAAGTTAATTCTTTTCTCAATTCTATCAAATCGTTCAAAATCGAATAGTGTAACCAATTTAAATCATTTTATTTTAATTGTCCGGAATATTCGTAGCAATTTCTTAAACCCATTTTCCAAATCATGTCAAAAGAAATTGGAAATCAATTTCAAGAGTACTAGGAGATCAAAACTTTTTCAACCTTTACATACACAATTTCATTTTCAAGCTTTTACGTAAACAACTTCGAAAATCATAATGTTTCAAACACTTTTATAAATCTTTTACGGATATGATAAACTTTCCAAACACTTTTTATAACCAATTTCGCACACTATAAAAATTTCAACAACTTTTATAAACAATTGCGAAAAGCATAAACTTTTCTCCTTGTTTTTCCCGAAAATCAACAATAAACATTCAAAACATTTCTCTTTTGAATTTTTTTTTCAAAATCAAATAGACAATCATTCAATTGCATCTACATATTTACAACAATACCTTTAAAATATCCGAAACAATACTTTTCAAACACTTTCACTTTCAGAAATATTCAAGAACACTTACAGAACTTATACATTCGAAAATAAATATGGTACCCACCTTAAATCCTTAAGCTTTGCAATATGTCTACATGTTCGTTCCTCAATCTCCAACTTGCCTTAAATGACCTAATCAAAACATATCAATTCTAATTACCATTCCTTTTCACTTCACCCATGAAGAAACCTCTCAAACCTACCTCAACTTCCAAAGACCTCATGTAATCAAAGCATAACACAATGCTGGAAAATTTGTTTCATAAATGTAAAACTTGAACAAAACTCATATAACCTTACTTATAACTTTTCCTACATTTGGAACAACCATACTTCACTCCAACCTCGTCAAACTTGTTGAAAATTCCTCCTACACAAATCTGATTTTTCTGTTACTTTCATAACCCATCTTCTCTCCTTTTCCATCCTTCCTAATCACTCTTCAAACCATCTTCAGTAAACACATTAAAGACATCAATGCTGGAATTTCAACAAAACAAGGAAATTATGAGATTTCTTTCATACAACCTTAGCCATACTTTATCTAAGCTATTAGCATCACTACTTATCCAATTAGCCAACAATTTTAAAATCTCTAACCTATATGAAACCCAAACAAAATCATATTTTTACTTAACTTCCATCACTCTTCTTTTCTTATTCTTTCATATCTTACTCTTTAAATCACCATGTTTAAGCAAGAAAGGAAAAACCCCAACAAGAGAACCAAGAAAATTCGAAATCACTAACCCACGAAAATCAGATTTTCTTCTCTTCCATGAAAACTTAAACCCTTTTAAATCTCAACTCAAGAACTCTTCTAATCGCCATGAATAAGTAAGAAAAGAGACACCCAGTAATAATAACCAAGAATTTGAAACCCTAACCTTAGGTAAAACCCACGACATCTTCTTCTTCCCTTTGTTCTTCTTCCTCCTCTTTGCTCTTGGAACCCACGAAAATCCCTAAAAAACGACTTGCTCATCCTTCTTCTTCTTCTTCCCATGGCCGACCATCCTCTTCTTCTTCTCTTCATCGCTTTTTTCTCTCTCTTTTTCTCCATTTTCTTTCTTATTCCTTTCCTGTCTACGTGAATTCCAGAAGCTTCAAAATGACAGCTAGTGTTTCATGCCAGCTAATTAAAAAGGGAGGAAAAGACTATAATGCCCCTCATTTAAGCAATCTTCCACCATTGCCCCTGCACAGGATTTGAAAAACTGATACATTGCGACCTGAATTCGAGTAACTAAACGAAATAATTTGGACAAACTTTCTTCATAAAAATTGTTCCTCTCGATCTTACGAATCCAACGCCACTGACGGCGCTCAATTCGGATCTAAAACGAAGAAGTTATGGCCGAATTACTAACTGACCTGCACAAAATCCGAAACTGAACTTTAACATAACTTCAGTCCAGAATTTGACAATCTTAGGGATGAAATTAAATTTCGATCCCTTCATAAGAGTTATAGCCCTATGTCTTAAATTTATTTTCCCTCAAGAATCAACTCAATCGGAGTTGTATAACTCCCGAAAATCGCAAAGTACTGAACCATGTTCAGAAAATTATCCAACTTATAACCTATAACCCATCTCTTACTTTGGTTCAATTAATCTCCTAAAAATCATAATTCTTCATAAAAATGAACGCAATTGTCTTAGGAATCCAACGCTTCAAGAATTAAATCAATCGGATGTCGGACGAAAGATTTATAACAAAAGATTGCAAAAGGGTTGAGAGTTCAAGCAAAAGTTACAAACCTTAAATACCCCCTTATAACTGAATTTTTCAAAATCATATCTCTTAATTCGAACTCGAAATTTGACGAATTTGGTGTCAATAAAAGATCAAAGGAAGCTCTACAACTTCTCTGAAGAACAGAAAATCCAATTGGCTTCAAGGAAGTCAAATTTCCACTCGAAGATTCTGTCTTCAACTTTTCCTAAACAACTTCCCAATTTGAGACGATCATAACTCCTAGCCCGATATCAAAAATTGCAAACTTTATATCAATGGAAAGATAAAACATAATCTAAAATTTTCATGAAGATCACTTACTCCAATTCAAACTAAATCTATACGACGAGTGGCCTCGAAGCATAAAATACATAAATCTATACTTAATAGCATTTTCAAAACAAAGCATATCTTCCGAAATTCATCTCTCAATCCCGACATCGAAAAATAGTAAACTTTATGTCCACAAAAAGCTCTCGACATAATCTACAAGTTTCATGTAGATCATTTTATCAAATTTTGCCTAAATCAAAAGTCAACCTTTAAAGGCCAAAAGTCAAACTTTTTACAATTTTTCATATTTTCACACTTTCTCTCTTTATTTCTTGATTTTCAACTTAATTTTCAATTAACTCATCCACTTGTGAATATTTCTTATTTGCACTCAGAAATCGGGGTCCAACATTTCTCCCTCTCTTAAAAGAATTTCGTCCTTGAAATTCAAACGTAGTCATCAAGTAACACATCCTCCTCATAATAGTCAAATCACTTTCTTATCACTTTCTTATTCTTAACTTAATCACCATTTTTCACTTCTCATTTATATCAGAAACACCATTGCCTCAAATAGAATACTTCTTAACACATTTTCACCAGTCAATAGTCATCAAAATTCATCATAAAATTTTAATCACAATGTCTTAATCTCAAACCTAAAATCAATCATAATCCTTAACCTTAATCAAATAATCACTCTTCTTATCTTTTTTTTCATCATACATATTTTCATTTCTTCATAAGGAACTCTTAAGATCATATTAACGCACAATCACCACAAATCAGTATTTCTCAATCTCTTCATAATTTTTCAATTCAAATACTTCATCCAAAATCATATCAAACTCACTATTTCTACAACTTAATATTCTTGAACATTTTCCTTCCTTAACATTTGAAGATTCAATGGTCCACTTCAGAATGACTCTTACTATGGACCAAAATCATCATTTCACTTAATCTTTTGAATTTCTATACATATTTCTCTATCAATTAATCTCATTCTTCAAAATTTTCATCTCTCAAAGCATAGTCAAATCAAGTCATCCTAATTCATCAAAATTTCTAATCTCAATTTCAAGAATACATTTCTAAAATCCTTCATAATTTTCATCACTTTGCTCCACAATCAATTTAATACTTCAAATATTTCATAACATACCTTCATATCGCTTAATCCTATCCTTGAAGGATTTCTTAATTCGACTCTCACATGTATAACTAAAATCATTTCTTCCCATTTCATCATGAAATTCTCCTCTCAATTTCTCTTAACACTTTCTTCTAATTAATTTATCACTCATCACCTTAATCAAACAATCAACTAGGTTCTTCACATCATGCATGAAATACCATTTCCATCTTTATCACTCTCTCACTAATGCAATCCTATTCATTAAAACTCTTAACAAACACTTCCGCCCAAGTATGATCATAATATGGGCTCGACACTATCCAAAGATTGCCCATGAAACAAACATATCGCCCAAGTTCATATCTTTGGGCTCGATACCATAAATGTTGGGACCCGATCCGAACCGGATCCCAACCAAAACGAAAAGGCGAAAAATCGGCGAGAAATTGCTAATCGAAAACAAAAGCGGATTCAAAAGCAAATCGGATATCAAACGAATACACATCGAATTGAATCGAAAACGAATTGAATAATATCTGGCGAATCGAACTGAATTAAATGCCACATCCATGGGAAATACAACGTATGGACAACTTATCGCGTTGGAAACCTTACGACATTCCAAAACCGGTATAAACTTTTTTTCTTATTCTTTCCTTTTCTCTTTAATCAAACTCAATCAACATATAAACAATCCTACATTTCTATTCTTTCTTACTTCATTCATCTTAATCATTTCTTATACATTCATATAAATCCTCAAACTCATTTCTTTAAACCCATTTTACGAAATTTTACCGAAATTTAAGAAGATAACTGACTGTATTATAACAGCCAAAAATTTACAAAGATTCAAAACACTTCTAAAATATCACATCCATCCATACTACTCATCGGACCTCCCATCCGAATCCAAACTCCAGCGAAACACACATCTACCTAACACTTCAATAATCTCAAACATTATTAAAACATCTTATCTCAACACAATCCAATCATATTTTCACACGCAATTTATACTCATGATCAAATAAAATCCCACTTCTAAAACCGACTCATACATTCATAATTCATAAATCAATCACACAATCTACTTAGAACCATAACAAATCCCATAACTCATTTCCATACACATACTCGAATACATCAAGAACTAAATACTTCATAAAGGCATTCCAAGCCATATACAAGTTACAAAAACATATAAATGTCGAACTAACTTCTTGACCGCATTCATCCGATCTCCTGCTCGAAACCTGGAGATGGGGATAAAAGGGGGGTGAGCTTGACAGCTCAATGGATAACATATTTATTAATGAAACATAAGCGAAAATTGTCTTTTCAAACTTTTCAAACCTTTCCCATTCGGAAGTTTTATTCAAAAACTCATTTCCAAACTTTTCAAGACATTCATAAACCTTCATCAACATTTTCTAAGATTATTCTCAACATCTTCATTTATTTTCAAAACATTCATAAACAGTTTCCGAAATTTCATGATTGACAAATCACTCTCATTTCTCAAATTCTCAAGCTTTTCACAAATCATGCATAATTTTAAATATGAATACATCACGTAAAAAGAAGTGTCACATACATAAACAAAATTCAAAACATATAACATAACAGAATGGCTTGATGTTGGACCCCACACCCCACCAGTAGTGTTTGCGAGTTATCTTTAAGCGTGTTTCTTGGGTTATCATGCCATCCAACACAAAACACGTAACACATTAAATGGTTTGGTAGGTTCTAACAAAACGAATCGCACGTTCCATGGCGGTTCTGCGATAGAACGGAGGGGAGTCCAAATTGAACTCTAAGCCACTCTTGAGCGTGGGAGAAGGCTATCGAGAGGAGGCGATTATGACTTGACTCTCGGAGGGACCTGACCAAAACCATACAATTCACATATTCATGCTCAAAACAAACAGATTGCCGAAGGCACTTTTCAAGACTTGACTTTCAAATTGTTTTCAAATCATATCATCATCAAAACTAATTCAAAAGTTACAAAGCATCGAATTCATGTTACAAACCATTTAACAATCCATTCCAACATAAACTCATACTCAAGAATATCACATACAAGTGAAAGACATCACATATAAGTCATTGGTGGAAATCATTAGTTTGCATTTATCGAAAAACTTTAATGCATATTATCTCAAGTAGTAAGAAATCACCCACATAACATATATCAAACTCGAAAATCATATTGCCGGAGGCACATTTCAAAAACTTGATTTTCATATCGTATCACATTATCATTCATGATTTCACATAATTTACATAACAAATCAAATACCATCACAATTTATCAATCACTATTATACCGCTTCACAATCATATTAGGTTTGTAACAATGCATAATTAAAGTATGCAACACGTTGGATAAATGTAATAAATGAACAAATGTATCCATTGCATAAATAACAAACCCTTGAGCATAAATAATTACGTAAAGATTTACCAATTTATCAAAATCACTTGAAACAATAAATCCAATCTTTGAAACAATTTTTTTCATTCCTCCTCTTGATTTCTTAAATAAGAAAACATGATTTCTTTACATAACTCAAACATAAATACCCTTTTAAATCCATCAAACATACTGAAATCAAGCACTTTTGCCATTTCTTAAATCATTTCAAAATAATGAAGTTAATTCTTTTCTCAATTCTATCAAATCGTTCAAAATCGAAGAGTGTAGCCAATTTAAATCATTTTATTTTAATTGTCCGAATATTCGTAGCAATTTCTTAAACCCATTTTCCAAATCATGTCAAAAGAAATTGGAAATCAATTTCAAGAGTACTAGGAGATCAAAACTTTTTCAACCTTTACATACACAATTTCATTTTCAAGCTTTTACGTAAACAACTTCGAAAATCATAATGTTTCAAACACTTTTATAAATCTTTTACGGATATGATAAACTTTCCAAACACTTTTATAACCAATTTACTTTTATAAAAATTTCAACAACTTTTATAAACAATTGCGAAAAGCATAAACTTTTCTCCTTGTTTTCCCGAAAATCAACAATAAACATTCAAAACATTTCTCTTTTGAATTTTTTTCAAAATCAAATAGACAATCATTCAATTGCATCTACATATTTACAACAATACCTTTAAAATATCCAAACAATACTTTTCAAACACTTTCACTTTCAGAAATATTCAAGAACACTTACAGAACTTATACATTCGAAAATAAATATGGTACCCACCTTAAATCCTTAAGCTTTGCAATATGTCTACATGTTGGTTCCTCGATCTCAACTTGCCTTAAATGACCTAATCAAAACATATCAATTCTAAT
This sequence comes from Erythroxylum novogranatense, assembly GCA_029891385.1. Classification (NCBI taxonomy): domain Eukaryota; kingdom Viridiplantae; phylum Streptophyta; class Magnoliopsida; order Malpighiales; family Erythroxylaceae; genus Erythroxylum; species Erythroxylum novogranatense. Next base: position 180,106 of record JAIWQS010000181.1, on the reverse strand, counting down.
TACCATTCCTTTTCACTTCACTCATGAAGAAACCTCTCAAACCTACCTCGACTTCCAAAGACCTCATGTAATCAAAGCATAACACAATGCTGGAAAATTTGTTTCATAAATGTAAAACTTGAACAAAACTCATATAACCTTACTTATAACTTTTCCTACACTTTGGAACAACCATACTTCACTCTAACCTCGTCAAACTTGTTGAAAATTCCTCCTACACAAATCTGATTTTTCTGTTACTTTCATAACCCATCTTCTCTCCTTTTCCATCCTTCCTAATCACTCTTCAAACCATCTTGATAAACACATTAAAGACATCAATGCTGGAATTTCAACAAAACAAGGAAATTATGAGATTTCTTTCATACAACCTTAGCCATACTTTATCTAAGCTATTAGCATCACTACTTATCTAATTAGCCAACAATTTTGAAAATCTCTAACCTATATGAAACCCAAACAAAATCATATTTTACTTAACTTCCATCACTCTTCTTTTCTTATTCTTTCATATCTTACTCTTTAAATCACCATGTTTAAGCAAGAAAGGAAAAACCCCAACAAGAGAACCAAGAAAATTCGAAATCACTAACCCATGAAAATCAGATTTTCTTCTCTTCCATGAAAACTTAAACCCTTTTAAATCTCAACTCAAGAACTCTTCTAATCGCCATGAATAAGTAAGAAAAGAGACACCCAGTAATAATAACCAAGAATTTGAAACCCTAACCTTAGGTAAAACCCACGACATCTTCTTCTTCCCTTTGTTCTTCTTCCTCCTCTTTGCTCTTGGAACCCACGAAAATCCCTAAAAAACGACTTGCTCATCCTTCTTCTTCTTCTTCCATGGCCGACCATCCTCTTCTTCTTCTCTTCATCGTTTTTCCTCTCTCTTTTCTCTCCATTTTCTTTCTTATTCCTTTCCTGTCTACGTGAATTCCAGAAGCTTCAAAATGACAGCTAGTGTTTCATGCCAGCTAATTAAAAAGGGAGGAAAAGACTATAATGCCCCTCATTTAAACAATCTTCCACCATTGCCCCTGCACAGGATTTGAAAAACTGATAGATTGCGACCTGAATTCGAGTAACTAAACGAAATAATTTGGATAAAATTTTTTCTTAAAAATTGTTCCTCTCGATCTTACGAATCCAACGCCACTGACGGCGCTCAATTCGGATCTAAAACGAAAAAGTGATGGCCGAATTACTAACTGACCTGCACAAAATCCGAAACTGAACTTTAACATAACTTCAGTCCAGAATTTGACAATCTTTGGGATGAAATTAAATTTCGATCCCTTCATAAGAGTTGTAGCCCTATGTCTTAACTTTATTTTCCCTCAAGAATCAACTCAATCGGAGTTGTATAACTCCCAAAAATCGTAAAGTACTGAACCATGTTCAGAAAATTATCAACTTATAACCTATAACCCATCTCTTACTTTGGTTCAATTAATCTCTTTCCATTTAATCTCCTAAAATCATAATTCTTCATAAAATGAGCATAATTGTCTTAGGAATCCAACGCTTCAAGAATTAAATCAATCGGATGTCGGACGAAAGATTTATAACAAAAGATTGCAAAGGGTTGGAGTTGACAAAAGTTACAAAACCTTAAATACCCCTTATAACTGAATTTTTTCAAAAATCATATCTCTTAATTCCGAACTCAAAATTTGACGAATTTGGTGTCAATAAAAAGATCAAAGGAAGCTCTACAACTTCTCTGAAGAACAGAAAAATCCAATTGGCTTCCAAGGAAGTCAAATTTCCACTCGAAGATTCTGTCTTCAACAGCTTTTCCTAAAAAACTTCCCAATTTCGGACGATCATAACTCCTAGCCCCGATATCAAAAAATTGCAAACTTTATATCAATGGAAAGATAAAAACATCATCTAAAATTTTCATGAAGATCACTTACTCCAATTCAAACTAAATCTATACGACGAGTGGCCTCGAAGCATAACACACATAAATCTATACTTAATAGCATTTTCAAAACAAAGCATATCTTCCGAAATTCATATCTCTCAATCCCGACATCGAAAAATAGTAAACTTTATGTCCACAAAAAGCTCTCAACATAATCTACAAGTTTCATGTAGATCATTTTATCAAATTTTGCCTAAATCAAAAGTCAACCCTTAAAGGCCATAAGTCAAACTTTTTACAATTTTTCATATTTTCACACTTTCTCTCTTTATTTCTTGATTTTCAACTTAATTTTCAATTAACTCATCCACTTGTGAATATTTCTTATTTGCACTCAGAAATCGGGCTCCAACAAGACTAGCCTAGTCTAATGATGCATGTAATTAAAGCAATTAAAGGGGGGTTTTGGCTTGATCTTTAAAATTAAAGAAAGCTAAGTATGAAATAAATGTTTTTGGGATTTTTAAAAGGCAAGACAATTTGAAATAATTAAGATTGAAAACAATTAACTAAAGTTCTCCTGAAAATGTGGCTCGGGTCATCATCGTTCAAAATAAATGTCGGGGTTTGAAATCCACTAAGTTTCGAAAACATAACCTTAACAACTCGTTAAGTCCAAGAATTTAATTAATCAACTCGATTAATTAAATCTTGTTAAAACCCTTAGTGTATGGTATGAAATGATTTATGCAATAAATCAATCAGATAATAACACAACCAACTTAACCAAACACAACTAGGCATATTAGATTAATTAATGCAAAATCGGCGATATCGTGAGACTTCATGTATTCAGGCACAATATTCAACACAAACCAATCCTTAACATAGATCAAAGTTTAACATCCTACTAAACTATAGCAAGATTCATTCGGTCATACAATGCAATCTCCAACTCGGAGTTGTTACAAAATACGACAATCCAAAGCAATGATCGATTACCCTTGAAGCTCATGGAACTCAAACCGTTGCTACATCTTGGAGATCCAACTCCCCAGCCACGCATGATGCCGGTGAGTCCATCAACGCTGGAATATCACCTCGGTCCATGGTTCCAACGACGAGCGATTGAGAATGGGTGCGACAAATGATGGAAGAGATGAAGATGATGATGGTGGGCGTGGAAATGCGGAGGTGGCGCCGAATCTGCAAAAGCAGAGAAACAAAACTATAAGAAAAAGAGAAGGCGAAGGATGGAGAGTTACCTCGGGAATGCGGCCGTCCTCATTTAACCTAAAACGAAGGTTTTATAGGAAATGCTGCACGGTAGGGTCGAGCGGTGGATAATTTTGCTATTTAAGGGGGTATCCGACATTAAATCATGACTAATGAATAAAGTTCATCACGACGCATAAAAATGGTCACTCGTCGTGATTTAATTAATTTATACCAAATAAATTAAATCATGGTGTATGTCTGCGTTAGTTCGTCCCGACTAATGGATGGCTTCTCACGGCGTGTTGACTTTCTCTTGTTGACTCCATTGTTCCTACAAAATACAACACCTTTGCGGTATCAATTGTCCCGATAAAAGTTATGCAGAAATTAATATCAAATGACAACAAAATACTTACAATGTGCAAATTATAAAAGCTCGATATGAGGAACCAATTTAAGCACAAAATCATGAATTAGAAGTCAACAAGTGCATAATTACTTAAGAAAGCAGGGCCAATTTATAGTATAAATTTGGCTCAATCACTATATGTGTTACATTTTGTGTATATATGCCATGTGGAATACGGATGGATATGTGTATTGTTTTGATTGATTTCGAACCATGGGTGTTCGAAATATTGGATTGAGATATGGAAGTGCAAAATGTGAATAAATGGGCATAAATGCAATAGTGAATCGAATTGTAAAAGTGTTAGTGAAATAAATGAGATATGACAGTGAAATGTGAATGACATATGCACTCATGCATTGTAACATCCCGTTACCGATGGGATGTGTACAATTTATTGCATTCGTATTTGTTCTTGTGCAGGCATTATAGCATACTGTATAATTGGCATTTGTACGTACATGCATATATGACATGTTTCCGACTAGATTGGGATAATTTGAATTTGGAAATTGATTTGGGTTAATTAATCTGTGAGAAATTTAATTGGTATAAGAAATGAGAAATTGGAGATTGTAAAATGAAATTTGGATATGATTAGGATATGTGGGATAATTAGGTCAATTTAGGTTCGATGATTGAATTTGAGTTAGAATTGAAAGTTAGAGTGGAATTGTGAAATTGGAGTATAGGATAATGAGTTTTCTATTTTATGGATTTATAGGAAATTTTAGGAATTTTTGGAGTATTAGGTCGGACGAAAAATTGATCGATGGTGATTAATTGGATTTCGGTTCCATAATTGATTATCGATAGTGCAGACAGGTTAGTAATTTGATTTGAGGAACTAGGACTTGGTCATTGAAATTGGGAGAAATTAGAATTTGAAATTGGACCGAGGTTGTTTGGATCGGGCTTGTGGCAATTGACATTTGCCAAACAAGCCTTAATCCTTTAATATATATATATCCTAAACCTTTGAATCTTCTCCCCACGAAGCTTTATTCTTCTCCTTCTTCGTGATTCCTCTTCTTGATTTCTTCTTGAGAGTTTGGTTGATTTCCTTCCACAAAATTGTTCTTTCCTTTCTCTTTGATCATTCCATTAGCTTGGTGTAAGAAGAAGATGATTTTGGGCATTTTTGGGAGTTGCCGTGGGTGTGGGAGAGAGGAGATTGGTGATTCTTGAAGATTTGGAGCTTTTAATCAGGTGGCTGCTTTGATCTTGTCTTGTATAACTTGATTTGTTGATTTATAAAGTTAGATTGATGTTCGAACATGAAATTTGAGGATTTGAGCATTAGGATTTCAACGGTGATTAGGGTTAGAATTTAGGAATTTACTTATTTGATGAAATAGAGGTTAGGGATTGTTGTATGATGAGTATGGATTTATTTAGGAGTGATTTGTAAGGAGAAAACTTGGATTTGGAGCGGTTATCGATTAAAATCTGCAAAATTCAGGTTTTCGGGCGTGTCCGTCGTTACGCCATGCACAAGATGAAAGAACACGCCTTGGCGGAGTAGAACAGCATGACCGCCTTGTGACGTCTTGTGGAAGGTCTTGCCATGCGAGGAGAAAAGGGCACATCGTGTGGCGTCTGTGGCGTGTGAAATTTGGGTGCGTGGCGAGGAAGGTGTTCTTGAAAATGAAATTAGGGTTTTAATCATTTGGGATTTAGGCAATTGAGGATCTAATTGGTTATGGATTAAATTCAATTTGGAGATTTTGAAATTGGAAATTAGAAATTGAGTTAAAGAATTTGAGTTTGAGATCGGAATTGATTTAGGTCGGAAATGTCATAATTTGTATAGTATGTACATGATTTGATTCATCTGCATAATTAAGCATCGAAATTAGTACCAGTAATAATGTTATGTATATTTTGATTGTTATAGCGGCTCAAGTGGATCGCCGATCATCGGCGTGGCGAGACTTCCGGCAGAGCTTCGGAAGTTCTGAGGTGAGTAACCTAGTTGGTTCCTCAACCTTTATGTGTTTAATTTTATGTCATATGCCATGTGGAGCTAAGGATGGATTCTATGTGTTTGATTTGATTGATTTCGGACCACAGGTGTTCGAAATATTGGAATGTGCTATAGAAGTGTTAATTGGGTGTAAATTGTCATAAATGATTTCAAATGATGAAAATTAGGCAGATGAGGTTTTCAAATGATGCATGTATTGTAAATGGGACATGTGCATACATGCATAAAAGTATGATCACATAAAGGGGGTTGTGACGGGTAGCACCGTATTGAGCTTTAAGCTCAACGTCTGAGGCTTCATGCCCAATGATTTCTGAGCTTTATGCTCAACGTATTAGGGCTTTTAAGCCCATTGTTTTCGAGCCAATGGCTCAACGTATATGAGCTCGAGCACACGGTCACAACAACGAAAGAAAATGAAAGAGTCACGTACACACCATATATGATTGATTACATGTGAATTGTGTGAAAGGCCTATCGCCTTATAAATGTGAAATTGTTGCATGTGATTTCTGAATGTGATAGTATATGATATTGTGTGATTATGTGGCTATGCATGAGTTGAGTAAACCATCGATGATGGTTACTCATTGAGTTCATAAACTCACCCAAATTGCAATTATTTTTCGAGACGGACTAGCTCCGTCGGTGAGACTTATCTGCTTGTGTGTGTGCCAAGAAGAGGAGCATGGCCCATGATGCATTAGCTGGGGATCTTTTGGGTATTTTGTGGATGACTTAGCTAGGAGTTGTAGTAGTTCTTTTGGACTTGTGCGGATGTATATATTTATGGTGATGTTGTATCGACGGTTTTGTGAATGAATGGAATGAATCTTTTGGTTTTAAAATTTAGTGGATTCGATATTATTGCTTATGTATATTGATGCCATGAGGATATAGAAATGATAGTTTAGTAGTGCACTCTCAGAAGTAGGTTGTGCACAGTGCGACCTCTGGCGACCGGTGTATACTACGGTGAGGCTTCATCATAATTAAATGATCGAGATAATGATAGTTGTTGACCGAGGGCCATTTGTATATTTGAGGGCCTTGTGGTAAAACCCATGAACACACGCCATGATAAAACACTGCAAACATCTGGTGGGGTGTGGGGTCTATTATGTGAAAGGGATTAGTGCATACCAGTGGGCTCTCCCATCCCTAATGTGAGTGGGCGGTAGTGCATACCGGAGGGCCCTCCTACTTGCCAAAAATGTGATTCTTGATTTACGATTCGCTTCGGTCACAACAATGAAATGGCTGAGAAGTGTCACATGCATCTGCATATGTAAATGATCTAAAGTGAACTGTGTGAAAGTGAAATTGAATGCATGTGAATATATGAAAGTGTGAATATGAGATTCAAAGTGTATATGAATTGTGAATGCATGAGTTGGGTGAGCGATCGATGATGGTTTCTCATTGAGTTATGAAACTCACCCAACATTGCATCTATTTTTGAGGCTGAAGAGTACCCGTTAGACTAACGGGAGTATGATCATTGCTAGCAAGGCGCATGTGAATTGGGATCGGTGTCGTCACATCTGCATGAGTACAGTGTTTTGTTTGGTGGGCCTAGCTTAATAAATGTAATAGTGTGTTGAGATTTTGATTCTTGGTGTGTTGAGAAATGGCATCGAGCCCGTTGGGTCATGCCTTTACCTTATGTCTTGATTGAGCACCGTCGAGTGCTAATTAATAACTGAAAGTGTTTTGTATCTGAAAATGTTTTTTGTTATGTCAGACCCCAAGTGTGTTTTGATTTCCGCGCGTTAAAGCGTTTTGGAAGAAAATTTTCATAATGAGTTTTAAATTGTGATTGATTGCTCTAGCATGTCACCCTCATGAGTCACGGGCTCGGATGTCCTTTGTAGATGTCGAGTTCGGGTCTCATGGGAGTTGAGTGCTACATTTGTGGTATCGAGCCAAGTACAATCTTACATGGGCTTTACGAAAAGTGTGTCAAATTGCATACATTTAAGTCATGTCATTGGCGGATAGTGACAAGCGATCCCATTCTAGCATATGAGTCTCATACATGAGCTGTACTAGTGATTTAAGTGGTTAGAAATAGTGAGGAAAAGATGATATGGAAAATGTGATAAATGAAAGTTGTGGGTGGAAATCGAGGAATAAGAACGCAGTATATGGTATGATATAATAATTGGAGAATTAGTGTATTGAGTGCTTGATGGGCGTATTATGAAATCGACATTAGAATGATATAGGAACAATTTGTGGATGTGAAATAGATGTGAACATGTATAGGAAAAGTATGAAGATATGTGAAAGATGGCAAGATTGAAAGTGTATAAGGAAAGTGAATGGAAATAAAATGTTTTATGATCGAGTTGCTTGCAATGTGGCGTGATGGGAGTTTTGATTGTTGTGATATGGATTTAAGTGTGATTGCGTAAAAGCGAAATAATGAAAAGATTGAAAGGTAAGAAAATGATATTGATAGATGAAAAAGCTGAGCAGGTTGTTAAGGTCGATTGGATTTGCCTATCGAATGCACACGATAATGGAAATGATATCGAAAATCAATTAGTGAGTTATTGGATAACCGCCAATTTTATAGTTAAAATTGGGATGGAGTAAGAAATGAAAGCACGTATAGTGATTATTTGGGAATGAATTGAGATTGTAATCAGGATATTGGTATGGTAAAATCCTCATGATCGAGGATAGGTGCAAAAAAAAAGTGGTCAAAAATCAAATGAGATTGAGGTGCCTTTAAGCGTAAGTGACTAATTGGTATATTGATGTAATAATTTTAATGGTATGTACCCCGATGAGCGGTATTAAAAGGATGTTACGGTTATGTGGATTATGGCATAGATTGAACTTCACGGGATAGCGTGAATAGTCGAAATTGATTTCCTGAGGTATTGAGAAAAGATTGTGAGACAAATTGTTCCTCATTGGAGACGTATAATATATATAAAAAGTTATGCAAATAGATTATAGGTGAAAGGAGTTCATTATTTTACTGAAGAGTGAAATATCTAAATTGTGTTTAAAGTGGATGATGACTATGATCATCGATGATCGATGAATACAATTGAAAAGTGAAGAAGATAAATTAGCGCACAGCTGAGGAAATCGTATAGTATGCAAGTTTTATAAGAGACAATTAGATCTTGATTGAAAATTTAATGGATGAATTATTATTCGAACACGGTATCGGAGATTAAATGCAAATAGAGGTGTTGTTAAATGTGAAATTGTAAAGGGAAGGTACACAGGAATTTGGAGTTATTTTAGGATTAATTGTATCTTTGGATCGTCGAAAATTGGTAAAGGTCTTGACCTTAATCGATAAGGAAAGTGTTGGAGGAGAGATATGTGAAATATATGACTAATGATCGTAGAGGAGACATTTGAAGAAATGTTCAATTCAGTATTGATCGTATCATTTTGAATTGGAGATGTTACTATATGTAATGAATTGTAAAGATTAAAAAGTGATTGATTGAAATAGTGTAAAGAGATTCTATATGTATGGAGATCGATTATAAGCTTATGGGCTGCATTGGTATTTGATGATTTGAAAATTTATTGTATTAGACATTGTATTGGAAAGTGTTGTGAAAGCTTGGAAATTACATTCGTCTGAAATTGTTTTGGATGTATATCGTTTGTAAAGCAATAATGATTAAGTTATATGAGTGAATTGGGAAAAATGACTATGCATTTGAGTGTTTTAGAAATTTAGTTAATGGAGCAAATAATGAGGCAATAAGGTTATGATACCCAACATAAGAATGAGTGTAAACTATCGAGTTTGGTAAAGCTTGAAAAGAATGTATTAGCGATTGGAATTTCCACCCAGTGTGCAAAGTGTGTATTAAAAGCATGGCAAAATCCGAATTGAGAATGTTGGAATAGTGGACCTTATCGAGAAAATTTGTGAATAGCTTAGCTATAAAGAAAATGAGTAACGTGTTGACTAGACTAAGAAATATGAGTAAAACTCATTAAAGGCTGTTAGTGAAAACTCGAAGGAATAATCGAAGTTATCGAGAGTGTATTAGAAGAGTAATAGAAAGAAAATATGACATTGAGAAATGATGAGTATGTTGGACCTCCATAGTTGATGTGTTATCAATCCGAAACTAATATATGTTTGGAGTCCATAGGATTATGAGATTGATGTGTAGGTAAGATTGATTGTGTTACATTGGAGATATCATTTGAAAAGTGTATAAAAGGTCTTATAGCTAAAGGGGTTGTTCATCCCGATAGTAAATGAATAGGACTAATACGGTCAAAGGCCCTGAATGATTTGAGTTAAGATTGATAGGTGTTTTGAATCGATAATAGGGTTAAGAAATCCAAATTGACGAGAATGAGTCAAATTGATGATTATCGAGATTGTTGAAATCTTATGAGATTAGTAAATTGATATAGGAGAGATGCAATATGATAAGCGATACATGCAATGTTTCTAAATGTTCACCTCGGCCAAACTAGGCAATGATTGAGAAAAAAGGGTAAATGGGAAATTAAGTTCGTTATTAGGGACCTTGATGTGACCGTGGTATGACTAGATAACAACCTAAAAGATGAATTGGATTTGGAAAGTGTCATATGGACAGAAATAGGAAATATCGATATGATCTGATGTGTATGTCATTGGTATTGGATATAAAGAATTTCGAGTAATCGAAAAGAAATCGTTAAAACAGTATAAAGTTTGAGAAAGGAAAAAGAGGCAAGTAAGTGATTGTAGTGTGATTAAGATGGCAAGTCGGACTAAAATCCTAAAAGATGATTAAATATCCAAATGTTACATAAATCGGATTAGAAAATATTGTTAGGATCGATGTATGTGTTATCGATATTGGAAGTGATAAATTGTGATTAATAAGGCAATGTAGAGTTAAGAAAGAATTGGCAGAAATTATGCGTATAGTGAAATAAGTGGAAATCAGAGGATCAGTGATCGAAAAGACTCCTCTATCTTCTTGACAAATCGTATATAAAAATTTGAGGACGAAATTTTTATTAGGAGGGGAGAATTGTAACATCCAGATTATCAAGTGACGGGTACATTTATAAATTGGATGAATTCAGGGTTAAAGTGCAGAGCAAATGTGAATTCTTCATGCATTATAGTTTCTATATTCATCGGTAAATGATTATTGATGGCATAAGTATATGAATATGCGTACATGTATGACATTTCCGATTGAATTGTAGAAATTGGAAATTTGTCTGAAAAGTGTATAAATGAGTTTTGTATATGAATTGGAATGAGAAAATTGAATTTAGAGAACTGGATTATGAGATTGGAGTGTAGGAATATGCAATTCTAATTTTGTGAATTTATGGAAATTTTCTGGAATTTTTAGAGAATCGAGTCGGACCGGAAAAATGGTATAGTGATGATAAGCCGGATTTGGTCCGTGATTGATTGGCAATTGATATGAGGCAAGTTGAATTATGACTTTAGGATTTATTATTAATTGTTATTGTGTATTGGGAGAAATTAGAATCAGAAATTGGATTGAGGTTGTTCGATGCGGATGGTGGCAATTAATTGCCAAACAAGTCTTAAGGTATTCGATATATATATATAACTTAAGCCTTTGAAATTTGTGATGCTTGCTTTTTTTGGAGAAATTGCTTTGTTCTTCTTCTTCCCTTGCGTGAATTTCTTGGTGATTTGGAAAGGTTTAAAGCTTGAATCAAGTAAGTCTTTGTTTCCTTATGATATAAGTTGTTTAATTTGATCATTGATTGAGTTATGAAATTGCTTAGAGAATTTGAAAGTTTGAATGTTAGGGTTTTGAGAAAATGTTGAGTTTGATTTGGGATTTTGATGAATAATAAGTTTTAGATAGTTTTGAGGTTAGAAATGAGTTCAGTATAGTGTATGAAACTAATTGGGAGTGTTTAGAATGGATTTGGATGGAGTTGAATCTGAGAAATCTGGAAATTTCGGTTTTACGGCGTGTTCGTTGTTGCCTTGCACATGATGAAGAACACGCCTTGTGAGCATTTCAAAATGCCCGACACCGACGTCTTGTGGAAGGCCTTGGCGAGGAAGAAAGAAGCACGTCATGACGAAGCGCCATTCGCCATGCAATGGCGTGGCGAAAATGGGAGCTTCAGCGGCGAGGATCGATCTTGGCGAGGAATCTGATTTTTCAAAATGAGATTTTGAAGTTTTAAATTATGGGGATCTAGGAATTTGATAGTTCAATTACCTATGGATTAAATTCAATATGGAGATTATGAATTTGGAGAATTAGTTTCTAATGGATTGGTATGGATCAATTGAATTTACGAGACTAGGAATTTCAATCAGGAGAATGAAATGAAGTGATTTTAAGATGATTATTACAAGTAATGAATTTGAGATTTGATTTCAATTGAATTGTTTTCTAAGTGATTAATTGGAATTTAGAGATTAAGAATTTGAATTGATAAGATGGAATTTGGATTTTAATTCGATGATTATGGGAATCTAGTGACAATAAATAGTGATTGTGATTTTAATTGGAAGGTGATTGCGAGAGAATTGGATATTAGTCTATTGACTTATGGTAATTGGATTTTGCTATGAATTAGAGTGAAAGTGATCGAATTGGGAAAATTTAGGGAATGTCATAACATGTACAATACTCGTGTATTTGCTATATTTGTATTTTGAATATTGGAAATTGTGCGATGAGTGATATTCGATTTTCGATTGTTTTAAAGGCAATCGATGGAGCAATTCCACGGCGATCTTTGAGACTTCCAGTGTAGCTCGGAAGTGCGGTGAGTAACCTAGTTGGTTTCTCAACCTATTGATCATGACTTATCGTTCAATCCAAGATTGATCCTTGAAACCGGTCAAAATCAATTTATACCAAGAATTGCAACACGGTGCAACCTCGAATTCGACTCTCGAGGAACCAGTGTAGCATTGATCTTAAGACTAGCCTAGTCTAATGATGCATGTAATTAAAGCAATTAAAGGGGGTTTGGCTTGATCTTTAAAATTAAAGAAAGCTAAGTATGAAATAAATGTTTTGGGATTTTTAAAGGCAAGACAATTTGAAATAATTAAGATTGAAAACAATTAACTAAAGTTCTCCGAAAAATGTGGCTCGGTCATCATCGTTCAAAATAAATGTCGGGTTTGAAATCCACTAAGTTTGAAAACATAACCTTAATAACTCGTTAAGTCCAAGAATTTAATTAATCAACTCGATTAATTAAATCTTATTAAAACCCTAGTGTATGGTATGAAATGATTTATGCAATAAATCAATCGATAATAACACAACCAACAACCAAACACAACTAGGCAGATTAGATTAATTAATGCAAAATCTAACTGATATACATGAGACTTCATGTATTCAGGCACAATATTCAACACAAACCAATCCTTAACATAGATCAAAGTTTAACATCCTACTAAACTATAGCAAGATTCATTCGGTCATACAATGCAATCTCCAACTCGGAGTTGTTACAAAAATACGACAGAAATCCAAAACAGCGATCGATTACCCCTTGAAACTCATGGAACTCAAACCGTTGCTACATCTTCAGGAGATCCAACTCCCTAGCCACGCATGATGCCGGGTGAGTCCATCACTGCTGGAATATCACCTCGGTCCATGATTCCAACGACGAGCATTGAGAATGGAGTGCGACGAATGATGGAAGAGATGAAGATGATGATGGTGGGCGTAAATGCGGAGGTGGCGCGAATCTGCAAAACAGAGAAACAAAACTATCGGAAAATAGAGAAGGCGAAGGATGGAGAGCTACCTCGGGAATGCGGTATGTCCTCATTTAACCTAAAGCGAAGGTTTTATAGGAAGTCTTCATGGTAGGGTCGGGACGGTGGATAATTTTGCTATTTAAGGTAAAGTATCAGGCATTAAATCGCGACTAATGAATAAAGTTAAATCATGACGCATAAAATGGTCACTCGTCACGACAATTAATTTATACCAAATAAATTAAATGTGGCGAATGTCTGCGTTGGTTAAATCCCGACTAATGGATGGCTTCTCACGGCGTGTTGACTTTCTCTTGTTGACTCCATTGTTCCTACAAAATACAACACCTTTGCGGTATCAATTGTCCCGATAAAAGTTATGCGATAATTAATATCAAATGACAACAAAATCGACAATGTGCAAATTATAAAAGCTCGATATGAGGAACCAATTTAAGCACAAAAATCATGAATTAGGAGTCAACAAGTGCATAATTACTTAAGAAAACAGGGCCAATTTATAGTATAAATTTGGCTCAATCAAATTCCCCCACACTTAGACCTTTGTACTCCTGGACAAAGTTTACAAGAGTCAAAAAGGTACAAGAGTGAAAGAAAATTCCGCCCATGCTCAAATAATAACAGAAATGACGCAATCCACTTCATCAGAATTCACACGCAGCAAATTGAAAGAGTGCTAATAAAACAGAAACTGAAAGAATTTAAGCACATGAGATTGAACAAAAGAGGATCACTCGGGATGTGGTGTTTATGCTCGACTCACTTGTGTTTAAGGATATTTTCTCTCCATCTCGCTTAATGCATCTCTACCATAAAGCTTGTATCAATTTTATTTCTCCACTATAAGGACTATCATTTTGAAGATCAAGAGGTCTTTTAGGGTTGTAATGAGCGGAGGCTAGTTGAATGGATGGAGTGAAAGAAAGAAAAATATGAGCATGCGCTAAATGAGGAACCGATGTCAACACCAAACTAAAACTAAACACCAAATAAATTGAATATACACATTTTATTTTATTTTTATTTTTTCACATTTTGGCTATCTCATTTGAGATGCTAATCCCTTTTGGGATACACAAGACTAACACTTTTCCATTTTCCAACATTTTTTAACCTAATAACAAAACACAGGACTGAGCATCATCGAATATGTATGCAAATGCTCATAAAATAAAGGCTCGAGGGCTAGCAAAGGAAAAGTGTTTAAGGTTGGTGTTTGGGGAAAGAAATGAAAGAAGGAACGCCTCTATCATATCAACAAAATTCTAGTCCATCAATTTTGAGTAAAAATTGAAACAAGTTCTAGAAAGTATGAACTAGCAGATGTACACACAAAGATGTAGAAGAAGAATTTGGCTCGAATATCCTTCCAACAAGGGTTTTGTCCCGATGATCAATCTCAAGTCTTAAAACGGACAATACTATCTTGTTAGCATGCTCCCATTCACTTTGTTTTGAAAACTTCAAAAGTTAAAATTTTGCGAGATCCAATTATCGTTCAGAAGAATGGAAGTATTTTCAAAAACTCAAGTATCGCTTTTGAAACTTGTAAATGATTTGCATGCAAGGGCAAAAGAAAAAAAGTCAGAAAATGTTTGATTGAGTTTCAAATTTATCAAGAAAATTTAAAGGGCCCACAAAATTATGCACAAATTCTAATAGGCATGCAATGCAAAATATAAGAAGGAACTAGCTCCCCACTTAAACATGGCATTGTCCTGATGGCAAAAGTAGTAAGGCACATAGAAGCATGAAACAAAAATTGACAAAAAGAAATGGGAATATATCATTAAGCTCAAAACGTAAGTGGACAAAAGGAAGGATCCGAAGAACTAGTTAAAAATTACAACAAAGAAAAGAAAATAGAGACAAACAACAAACACAAAATACAAACGAAAGTAGGGACAGCCGACTAAGCAGGAGGGTCGTCAACTGGCAGATCCGGAGGGGCAGCGGCAGAGGAACTAGGTCAGCAGCAGAGACCAGAGCGGGAAGCGGAAGGGGCAACCCAAGGTGAGCTGCAATCATGGAGAGCATGGCGCTATTGAATTCACGATCGGCAGCCATTGCGCTGGGCCAAGTGGCGAGGAAGTTAGCGGCAGTTGGGCCTCAAGCCGTGGATGTCGTCTCGAGCGAGCCACCTCGGAAGAAGCGAAGCGGTAGGTAGGAAGACACGGAGAAGAGACACGAGGCGGAGAAGGGACATGAGGCGGAGCCTCGGGGGAAACTGGAGGGACTGGAGGATCGGGAGAGGGTGAGGAAGGAGTTGCGGGAGCAGGCTGGGCAGGAGGAGGGGGTGGAAGGTTGCGAGGGCGACCGAGACGGACGTAAACAAAAGGAGGAGCGGGCTCGAAGGTGAGATCGGCGGAATGCTCCGGAACTCGAAAGGCCCGGAACAGGTCGGAAATGAGGTGGGGAAAAAGAAGGTAATGCCGGATATTGGTGGCCAGAACACATTGGCGGAGGGCGGAGGCTATGGCTGTGGCAAGATTGACAGGGCGGCCGACCATGAGAAGGTATATGTATAGGGCCTGTTCTTTAGGGATATTTGTGAGGTGGAGGGTAGGAAGGATGTTGTTGCATATGAAATGCAACCAAGTGCGAGCTTGAGGGTGGAGTTCGGAACAACGGATATACCGTTGAGAGCCCCGGGGTTGAAGCCACTGAGTCCCTGCAGGGCAGAGAGTACTAATGACATCATCCCAGGGGTCGGAGGAATCGGAAGAGGAAGGCTGCTGCTCGGGTCGAGAGGCCTGCTTCATTCGAGGCATGATCCTGCACACACAACGTTAGAAACAAGTAAGTTCTTGAAAACTACAGAATCAGCCTCCTCGTCATGCTAATGATCATTAAATCGACGACAGTGAAATCCTCCCATTCGTCGTGATTTAACATGAGAGTTCGCCAGACGAGGAAGTCCTCTTCCATTCATCTGCGACCTACGGATGTTCGCCGCAATGAATGGGCACCTACGTTCGCAGCGGCGAGTATGAAACTTCGTCGCGACGAGCGGTGATTCTTGCTAGCAGCGGCGAACAGTGCTCATTGTTAGTCCTAAATCTAACAAATAACAACGAGAATGGACAAAATGAAAGAATAAGAACACTTACCTAAGGTCGAAAATGAAGATGGGAGAAGATTTGAGAAGGTTTGGAGCTTGAAACGCAGAGGGCACAGTGGGAGCGACGACGAGGAGGGCGAAGGGAGAAGCGAGGAAGAAGAAGAAGAAGAAAAGAGAAGGAGAAGAAGAAGAAATAAGGCGGAAGCGGGCGAAAAGACCGAAGGAGAAAAGACTGAAAAGGGCTCGGACAAAGAGAAGTCCAACGGTCCGGGGCGAACCAGAACTATTTATCATGACCAACGGCGCGTTTGTCGTGACGAAAAGAGACAAGCCCTAGAGCGTCGAGGCGAGTAGAATGCGTTCGTTGCGACGAACCGCCTAAACAAAATGCAAATTCTAAAGATCTATTCAATTGCACAAACATTCAATCAATCAATTCACATGCACAAATCAACCATTCTCTTTGATCTATATCATGCTTCCTACTGAAACATGCGAGCCAACATAAAGGGATCAATTTATTGAGGCGAAAATAGAAATCCTACGACTACAAACTATTCCTCTTGGATGGTTCTCTCCCCACACTTAAATAATATAATCATGCTCAACAATATGCACGTTGGTATCAAACATAAACACAATTATATAGTAAATGAAGGAAAGAAAACCGGCACTCAAGGCGGGTCTTGTAGCTCGGGATGGACGTGCGGTTGATATCCAAGCTTCATGTCAACGGCTTGGGTCTGGGCAGCTCCATTTCCATTCCGTATCCAATAAGCACCTGCACTATCATCAAAATAAAGCGGCCTCCAAAGAGATCATTAGTGGTCGGGTTAAAGTTTACGCAAATTCGAACAAGCATCATCGATTACAACATCAAGCATATTCACCCCAAGAAAGGTAATCCTCGTTAGGGTGTTTCATAGCTTCATACATGTTGAAGCTAATGTGTTGATCACCAACCTCCATGGTGATCTTCCTTCCTTCATCTTGATCATTGTACTTGCCGTCCGAAGGAAGGGTCGTCCAGGATTAGAAGTGTCTGCACCACTTGATGAGACATATCCGAAGCGTAAAAATCGGCGGGGAACACTAATCCTTTCACTTGGACCAAAATGTCCTCAATGATGCCCATAGTGTCGGAAGGATCTGTCGATAGCTGTAACACTACCGAAGTAGGTTTCGCTCTTAACTCGAGGGCTTCATAGATGATTTTGGCATCACATTGATTGCGCTCCCAAATCCAAAGAACTCTTCAATTATCACCTTTCTATGACACAAGGAATGGTGAGCGATCTGAGTCTGACACTTCCACGAAATTTGGGGCTTGAATAATGCGGACACGTTTGAGCTCACTGGACTCTCTCATTCGCCTAAACTTACGCTTGTTTGTGCACAAGTCCTTCAAATATTTAAGCGTGGCGGAACTCTCTTAACCAGTCCAAAAGGCACATTCACTTCCACCTTCCCAAATAGGTCAATAATTTCCTTTTCATGTTTGATTCGTTGACCTTCTTGCTCATCAAGTAGGAATTTGGGAAGGAAGGTCCTTTAGATTGACTTCCCTTTGTGTTGCTTCATTTCCACTAGATTTTTCCTTTGCGGCACTTTCTCTGGGTACCTTGATGGTTGCTCTGTTTCCTCGATGGTTAATTTCTTCTTTTCTTGACAATTCCTCTTCGCGATCACTCTCGATCGCATGCGACCTTCTTTTCTCTTACTTGAGGTGTCTCTTCAACCTTAATTTCTTGGGCGCATTCTTCTTCTTGAGAATGCTAAATTGCACTTTCTTTCCACTCTTAATTCAATTGCGTTCGGGCTTTTGGTTTATGACCATGTTGGAGGAATTGATCCGCTACTCCTCGCTTGATTTTCACTCAAGTTGTTGCATAACCGAGTGGCGTATGAGTTCAGGTTTTACGCCTTGGTTTCCCATTGATCCATTCGCTTTTCAAAGCGGTAAACGCAGCGATTCTTCGAGTCTCCTGGATTAAGTTTGCGATGGCGTTGAACCGATTAGCCGTAGAGGCTCTTTCTTCCTTCATCAACGTCATCATACCATGTAGCGATTGGTTGGTGTCCTCTTTTGGCGGTTGTGGTTGCACCGTCAATGCTTGTTGATCGAGGCGGTTTGTAGATGTTCGGCTCCACTCCCTTGTTGAAAGCGGTTGGGTGCTCTTCCTCATTACTCCTCCAACTAAAGTTAGGATGAGATCTCCATCCTTCATTATCGTGTTGGAGTACGGATCCCACTTAGGATTTTGTCTCCCGGTACTGCGCAGACTTCTTCATACCTCCGGGACGGAACCTTTGGTTATGTGCATCACCGATCCGCAAGATTCGCAACTAGAGTGCGGCGATTCGATGGAAGATGAAGGCGATGCACATTCAAATTCTTCACTCAATTGCTGATCGAGGACAAGCTGTGAAGTTATCCATGCTCAGTGGAATCCACCTTTGATTCCGAGCTTTCCATCCTTTTTACGGCCGACATGGCTCTCCTACTTCATGAACATTCACGGAATCACGAGTACTATACTCATCGATGGTTGAGGCCATCCTCTTGATCAAGGCCCACGCTTGGTGCGGTGAGGTCAATCAACGATCCTCCGGCGGCATCTAACATTCCCTTTCGATTCTTCACCCCATCATAAAAATATTGAACAAGCTATTCATCAGAATTTGATGATGGGGCACCGAGACAACAGATCTGAAATCATTCCAAAAATCATCTGAGGACTCGTCATAGTATTGCTTGGAAGAATAGATTTCTTTCCTCATTGATGGCGTCCTCGAAATGGAAAATACTTTTCGAAAGCTTTTCTCAAGTTGGCCCAACTATGGTAGGCATTCGCGACATGCCTTGGGAGGCTTATGTACCACTCCCGTGCCTTTCCTTCAGGGATAAGTGAAACACCTTCCACAAAGACATGATCTAGGGAGCTCCTACAGGTTTCATGCTTTGACAAATCATTGTCGGTGCCATGTAAATGCATGTAGGGATCTTCTCCCGCCAAACCGCGAAATTTGGGAAGAATTGATCAATAGCCCTTAACTTGAAATTCACGTCGAAGTTCGGGCGAGCTCAGATGAAGGGTCATAATTGACGTCCGAGGTCGTAGCTTCTCCGATCGTTCTCGCTTTGTTGTTCCCTATGTTCTCATCGACTCTTTCACGATCACCATTTAATCCATGATCTCCGTTCTAGGTTGGTGACCGAAATTCTTGATGCTCGACCATTTCTCCTACTTGATGTTACAATGTGCTAAGGGTTGCTTGCTCTCTTACGTCCTTCCTCGCTTCCTTAAGTATCGCTCGATTTCAGGTTGAAAATGAACTAACCTAAGTCTACGGGGCATGCACAAAAGAAGTTCTCCTAAATTAGCTCACTAAAACGACAAATAAGCGAAAGGGTTTAATTCATTCTTGTTAAATCATGACTCGTAGGAACTTCATTGCGACAGAATGTAACAAAATTGCGAATATTAGTTGCGACGAATGTATGAACTTCGTTCACGACGAACCATGAACTTCGTTGTGACGAATGATGAACTTATCGACCAAGAATCACAAAGAAAGCACAATAACTTTCGAAATTAGGCACAATAAGCAGGAACAATCAAACTAAACACTTAAAGCAAAACATAATTAAGCTCACCAAATGAATTAACACTAAAAGATTGAAGCAAACGAGAATCAAACAAAATTATGAAATGCAAAAGCAGAATGCAAACAACAAAACTATAATGTAAAACAAACACTTGGCTAACCTAGAAAACCAATTACTTTGGTTCCCCAGCATGGCGCCAATTTGATCATGACTTATCGTTCAATCCAAGATTGATCCTTGAAACCGTCAAAATCAATTTATACCAAGAATTGCAACACGAGGTGCAACCTCGAATTAACTCTCGAGGAACCAGTGTAGCATTGATCTTAAGACTAGCCTAGTCTAATGATGCATGTAATTAAAGCAATTAAAGGGGTTTTGGCTTGATCTTTAAAATTAAAGAAAGCTAAGTATGAAATAAATGTTTTTGGATTTTTAAAGGCAAGACAATTTGAAATAATTAAGATTGAAAACAATTAACTAAAGTTCTCACGAAAATGTGGCTCGGTCATCATCATTCAAAATAAATGTCGGGGTTTGAAATCCACTAAGTTTGAAAACATAACCTAATAACTCGTTAAGTCCAAGAATTTAATTAATCAACTCGATTAATTAAATCTTATTAAAACCCTTAGTGTATGGTATGAAATGATTTATGCAATAAATCAATCGATAATAACACAACCAACAACCAAACACAACTAGGCGTGATTAGATTAATTAATGCAAAATCTAAGCGATATACATGAGACTTCATGTATTCAGCACAATATTCAACACAAACCAATCCTTAACATAGATCAAAGTTTAACATCCTACTAAACTATAGCAAGATTCATTCGGTCATACAATGCAATCTCCAACTCGAGTTGTTACAAAATACGGCGAAATCCAAAAGCAGCGATCGATTACCCTTGAAGCTCATGGAACTCAAACCGTTGCTACATCTTGGAGATCCAACTCCACAGCCACGCATGATGCGGGTGAGTCCATCCTTCTTGGAATATCACCTCGGTCCATGATTCCAACGACGAGCAGCTTGAGAATGGGTGCGACGAATGATGGAAGAGATGAAGATGATGATGGTGGGCGTAAATGCGAGGTGGCGCCGAATCTGCAAAGGAGGAAACAAAACTATCGAGAAAATAGAGAAGACGAAGGATGGAGAGCTACCTCGGGAATGCGGCCGTCCTCATTTAACCTAAAATGAAGGTTTTATAGGAAGTCTGCTTGGTCGGGTCGAACAATGGATAATTTTGCTATTTAAGGTCGGGGTATCCGGCATTAAATCGCGACTAATGAATAAAGTTCGTCATGACGCATAAAATGGTCACTCGTCGTGACGAATTAATTTATACCAAATAAATTAAATGCATGGCGAATGTCTCTGCTGGTTCGTCCCGACTAATGGATGGCTTCTCACGACGTGTTGACTTTCTCTTGTTGACTCCATTGTTCCTACAAAAATACAACACCTTTGCAAGATCAATTGTCCCGATAAAAGTTATGCAGAAATTAATATCAAATGACAACAAAATACTTGACAATGTGCAAATTATAAAAGCTCGATATGAGGAACCAATTTAAGCACAAAATCATGAATTAGAGTCAACAAGTGCATAATTACTTAAGAAAACAGGGCCAATTTATAGTATAAATTTGGCTCAATCACCTATATGTGTTACATTTTGTGTATATATGCCATGTGGAGATACGGATGGATATGTGTGACTATTTTGATTGATTTCGAACCATGGGTGTTCGAAATATTGGATTGAGATATGGAAGTGCAAAATGTGAATAAATGTGCATAAATGCAATAGTGAATCGAATTGTAAAAGTGTTAGTGAAATAAATGAGATATGACGATGAAATGTGAATGACATATGCACTCATGCATAATTAAATGATCGATAATGATAGTTGTTGACCCGAGGCGCCATGTATATTTGAGGATGCATGGTAAAACCCACAAACACACGCCGATAAAACACGCAAACACCTACTGGTGGGGTGTGGGTCTATTATGTGAAAGGGATTAGTGCATACCGGTGGGCTCTCCTATCCCTAATGTGAGTGGGCGATAGTGCATACCCGAGGGCCTCCTACTTGCCAAAATGTGATTCTTGATTTACGATTGCGCTCGGTCACAACAATGAAATGGCCCGAAAGTGTCACATGCATCTGCATATGTAAATGATCTAAAGTGAGCTGTGTGAAAGTGAAATTGAATGCATGTGAATATATGAAAGTGTGAATATGTGATTCAGTGTGTATATGAATTGTGAATGCATGAGTTGGGTGAACCATCGATGATGGTTTCTCATTGAGTTAAATAAACTCACCCACATTGCATCTATTTTTAGAGGCGAAGAGTACCCGTTAGACTAATCAGGAGTATGATCGTTGCTAGCAAGGCGCAGTAACGTGGTCGGATCAGTGTCGTCACATCTTCATAAGTACAATGTTTTGTTTGGTGGGCCTAAGCTTAATAAATGTAATAGTGTGTTGAGATTTTGATTCTTGACCAGTGTTGAAATGGCATCGAGCCCAATTGGGTCATGCGCTTTACTTATGTCTTGATTGAGCAATCGAGTGCTAATTAATAACGAAAGTGTTTTGTATCCGAAAATATTTTTTGTTATGTAAGACCCAAAGTGTGTTTTGATTTCTAGCATTAAAACATTTTGGAAGAAAAATTTCATAACGAGTTTTAAATTGTGATTGATTTGCTCTAGCATGTCACCCTCATGGTCACGGGCTCGGATGTCCTTTGTAGATGTCGGGTTCGGGTCTCGCGGGAGTTGGGATGCTACACCTTAATTATGTACGTAAATGGTGTATGATTGCCATTAAATGAGCATTTTAATAGTATATGTCATTGCCTTGTTATTGCTTGAAATTGCCATGAATTGAATGAGCATGAATGAGAATCATGAAATGTGAGCTAAGCATGAAATGTAGCATTTTCAAGAAAATCAGCTTTATGGATGCATGAAAAATCCATTTTCAGAAAATCAGTCGATTAGACAAGACAAGTCCAGTTTTATGCATGAAATTCAAGTTATGTGGGTTAGTTAAGTCCACCAAAGAGTCACGTGCACGTGACCAAAGAAGCCTTACCTGGCCTGATCACCGTGGCATAGGATGTTCCTTTTGGACTCAAAGGCATATGACTATACTTGTGTAGCTCATCGAAACCCGTGGACTTTTAAACCATCGGTATGTGATTATGTGTTAGCACGTTAGCAAGAATGATGAATGCATGAATCATGAAATTTTGTTGTTAGCTTGATGAATTTGTGAAATGCAAGTTGCAAGATTTGTTAATAAGAATATTGCAAACAGTATGAGTAATGAATAGATTGACTTAGTAGTATAAATATAAGCGTGTTACCCATTTGTTTAAAGCTCACCCCCACTTTCCGTCCCATCTCGGTGAAGATCTGGATCTCGAAGAATGAGCTCAAGGCATACTCCAAGATCTTAGTGTTTTGCCCATGTATTTCATGTTTTTGTAATGAATGCTTTAGGTTGCATTTGAGAAAGCAGATGTATTTTGATTTGAATTGTAATAGTTTTGAAATGCCTACTAAAGCATTATAAGAACATTGTTTTGATATAAATGAAATGCATGAATTATGATTTATCATGATCTCCCAATGCCATTTACTATCATGTTTAAGCATAGTTTCCAAAGTTGTATGAAATTGCTTTGGAATTCATTTGAGTAGATCAATGATGTAAGTTTAAGTGAGATTATAGCATGTTGAGAGTGGAGTGGATGAGTTGAGAGGTTTAGAAGTGTTTATGGTGTTTGGAATGAGCCAAGAGAGAGTGTAGAGGGTTAGGTTTTGAGTTCAGAATAGATATAAGTCGATTTATTGGACCCATAAGTCGACCTGTGAAGCTTTTGAATAATAAGTCGACTTGTCAGTTAGATAAGTCGACTTGTTTGTCTCGATAAGTCGATTTGTAGGTTATAAGTCGAGTTGTTTGTCTCGATAAGTCGACTTGTTTATCAGACAAGTCGACTTGTTCTGCAGATCCATAGATAAGAGTGTTATTTTGGGGATTGTCGAGAGCAGTCAGGGTCCAGGCCTTAGTCAGTGTATGCTCACCACCAAAGTGAGTCAAATAGAGTGTGTCAAGTTAGGGTCTTAACAAGGCAAGTGTCTCGGGAATGAGCTCCACCAGGGACCACCTCCCGGGACAGTTGGGTCTCGGATCCAACATCTATAGTAAGTTATATGCAGGTTGGGTAGCAGGATCCAACAATTGGGGTCCGTCTCGGTCGGGGCCAACAAATATAGTAGAACTTAATCGGCAAAGAACAAATAAGAATCAGTCAAGAGAGGGACAAGGATTTTAAAGCACTTGTATTTTTGAGATCTGTTGTGAGTGAATCAATTTTGCTGAGGTATGCTAGCTGTAGGAGTGCCAAAGAGTTGTGGGATATGCTGAAAGTAGAATATGTAGGATCAGCTCAAACCTTAAGGCTAAAGAAGCAAACAATTTTGAGAAACTTTGAAAACTTTGCGATGAAGGATGAGGAAAATGTAGGTACAGCAAAGGATCGATTTCTGAGTTTGGTGCAGCAGCTGAAGGAGTTTGGAGAGAGTACAAGTACTGAAAGGTTAGTGGATAAGTTCCTAAGTAGGATGCCATTAAGGTTTGAAGCAAGCATAGCACCTTTGGAGTGGCAATTTACAAATGATCCAGATTCAGTTTCTTTGGAGCAAGTCTTCAATGTTTTGGAGATGCATGAGGAAAGACAATGGAATATAAGAGAAGGGGAAGTGTTTGCACTCAAGGCTGAAAGGTTTAGAACACCTGAAAATCCTCTAAGCTACACACAAAACCAGATCAGTTCCTTTGACTCAAAACCAGTACAAGCACAAAGCCATCCACCAAATCAGCCTCATAACCATCAAACACCACATCAGATTCTTACCTACACACAAAACCATTCTTATCCGAATCAGTCCTACCCTCAAACACAATATGCCTCACCAATTCCCTACTAAAACATCCAAAATCCAAACCAATATCCTAGCAATAAAGATACCCGAATGCAAGGAGGAGCAAGGATGAGTAGAATGGGAATGTTTGCTAATTGCAGATTTTGTGGGAGGAACAATCATTCAGCTGAAGATTGTTTTTGGAATGATCATGTAGAGTGTATTTTTTGCAGGAAAAGGGGACATACAAGAAGGGTTTGCTATGAAAAGTGGATGAATGAGCATCAAAATCCCCAAAGTTCACTCTTTGGCAAGCCACCCCCAATACACCCTCTCCAAAGAACCAATGCCTCACCAAATATGATACCATCCCAACCACAACCTTACCAACATGTTCCTGAATCTCAAATACACCAAGCTTACCTTACTGGAAAATTAGAAATTCATCAACCAACCCAACTATCTCCATTTCGATCCCTCAACGGTACACATGTATCAACCTCAAATGTCTCAACCTTCTTGATCCCTCAACCTTATGTCTATTACTCTCAAATGCCTCGAGACAAACCCAACTCAATCAAGTTCAACATATCGAATTACCAAACCACTCAAACACCAATGCCTAGCCAATCAAGCCAACAACTTCAAGGTTCAAACACTATGGTGAATCATGCCATATTCACGACCACAAACACTTACAAATCCTCAAAACCACCCATCAAACATACCAAACACCCAACCTGGACCATCATAAATCAATCAACCATCAAAAAAATCAATTACAGAGGAGAGTGTATTTGTAGTGGAAACCAGTCACCAAATCATGGAACATAACCCTACTATTGAAACTTGTGTTATTGAAGCATGGAAGCAAGTGGAAGTGGAAAAGGCTAGGGTAAAAAGGAGAGGAAACATGCTGATATTGAAAGAAAGAAGGCTGAGAAGTATCGCCTTCAGTTGGAGTCATTGAGGAAAGAAGTTGAGGAAGTTAAGTTGAAGTTTGAGGAGGCAATCATAAAATTAGAAGCAACAAAGACTGATGTAGCTAAAGAGAAAGAACATGCTAAGATAGAGAGGGCTAAAATAGAGGAGCAAAAATGTGTGGCAAAGAGAAAGATCATGGAAGAAACATCTCATGCTGCAGATCTTTCTAGACAATTGGAAGATGCTAGAAGAATTATTGAGAAAAAAACAGAGGGAGCATCAGAAAATGAATTTTTTCGATAATCCTGAAACTACAGTCAAGAAATCAGGAGAAGAAGGGAATCAAGAGGAGTTTTCAGCAAGCCATGAAAATGATGAATTCAGGTATGATGATACAGCTGAAGAGGAAGCAGATGAGACACACATGGTTTTTGAATATGCCATGTTTGCAAGAGCTAAACATAAGACATACAATCAGCCAATTAAACAAGGAATGGATGTAAGTATGCAGGTTCCACAAAACAAAGGAGGAGCTGTTGAATTGTGTTGTTTTATGCGACTTCTTGTGTTGAAATCGAAGGAGGAGCTTGCAATGAAAGTGAAAGTGAGGAAGAAGAAGAAGCTAAAGGAAAAACAAAGAGTTCAAATATAGGTGGAAAATGGAGTTGATGATCCTAAGCATAATTCAACAATGTATGGATCAAAGTAATGAAGATACAAGTCGATGGATGAAGCACAAGGCAAGGAGAATGGAAAATGAAAAAACAGATGATCGGATGCACAACAAAAATTGAGAATCAAATGCAGTTACTTGCAGTTACTCATGAAGGAAGTAACGAGAATCGCGAGAAGAAGTAACCGGAAGGAAGTAACCTCAAGTGCGAGAGGTAAAAACCAGCGAGAAGGTTAAAGCAATTTTCAAGAAGTTTAATTAGCAAAATCAAGTTTAGTGCATGAAGCTAAAGCTTTTCACACCGACAATCAGATTTGAAGTGTCGGTTTTGTTCCAAAAGAATCAAGTAGCAATGACAAAAATCATATCCTCTTTTGCCAAAAGCTTTTTGTTCACTTTATGTTTAGCCAAATCGGGAAAGGCTGCAGTAGTCTAGTTTATTCATCAGTCCAAGTCTTTACTTTTCAGTTTAGAATCAAAAGGTAGCAGAACATGCAAGAGCTAATTATAAAGCTCCACCTTCTTTCATTTTCGTATGTATGAAGGTAGAGAGAAAAAAACCTTTCATCAATACAAAAGATGCAATACCATTTTCCAGATTTAATGTTGTGTTCATTTTCCTTCTGAAGTTGAGCATTTGTTTTATTTTCCAGCAGACAAGTTTAGAAGTTGAGCATTTGTTTTGTTTTCGATGTGAAGTTCGAAGTTAAAATAGTAGTAGAAATTTTTGTTTTGCTGGAAAAAACCAGAAGTTTAGTTCTTTGATTTCGTGGAATACTTTTACACCATTTACTTCATACATTCGATTGATTACAAGAGTACAAAAGTCAAGACGAGAGGAGGAGCCGAAGTTGCAGTATTTTTTGTGTGAGCGATTGCGTGAGCAGTGCACAAGGTTGTTAATTGAAGGAGCTTTCTTCAATCCTTAGAGGGAGCACTTTCAAGAAGTACACGGTGAAGATCGACATCCCTTTTGAAATTACAGCGAGTGTTAAACCAACAACTTTGGAATTCAAGAAGAGGAATGAAGAGAAGAAGTATCTGGTGGCCTTAGAGGCCAAAGAAGGAAGTTGGAGTGTAAGAACTCGGTTTGGGCGATAGTGTGGTGGGATGGAAAACACGAAGTAAGAACTCCTGTTGTTATATCGAAGGAATTCTCTGTCTAAAGTTCCCATTAACGAACTATAAATCCATGTTTCAAGAGAATAAGAATTGTTTGCGATCATAAGGAGCAAAATCTTATTATGGTCCACTTTGTTTATTGTTTGTGCAATTTGGAAACAATCTTAAAAAGGAAAAGGCAATTAAAGTTCAAGATTAACTAACGAAAAGGAAGAAGATAGTAGACATATCACCGATTAATTAAAAGGGATATTACATCGGTGTTTGAGCTTTCATCAAATTATTATCATCTTCTTTGGATTGTCCGGTGATCATTATCCAAGTTTCTGAAACAAAACAACAGGAGCTAGCATTTCAAGATCTACAAATGAAAACAAATATATGCCCATTTATCAACGCAATGAGGCTAAACTTGTTGAATCGGTAAAATTTTCGAGGTCACTTCATTGTGTCATGAGCACCGCATCGGAGGGACTTTGGATCTGAGAAGGTGAAAGTTAGAATCTTGGTTTGTGTAAGTGGAGAAACCGATAGGTTTAAGTAAAGAGTATGACGGGCATGGATCTTTGGGGGCAGTGGAAATGATCATGCAAAAAACAAGACGAGCTCGATAACTCGATATATGTTCATCCCATTATCTTCCATCATCACATAGGAACATGGCTTACCGTGTTGGAGTACATGAACACGACCAACTAGTTCCCTCCATTCTTGTTTATCATTTAATCCACACATTGTCATTTTAGGTTGCTGGTTACCAATGATAGATATTGTGATGTATCGAAACCCAATGATTTCATACGCTGCGAAATCAAAAGTCGACGAGGCCAAAGTTACATTCATGACTGCGAATCTTATAATATAATAAAAATCTATTATTTTGAGATTAAGTAAGCCATAAATAATCACTATTTGTAAGTTATTAAGATGTAATTATAATTACTTTTATTTATTTAAATAGTTTATAATGATTTATTGCATATTGCAAAGTAATTTTTCTTATTTAATTCAATGTCATAGTTAGGATATTACATTTCTTATTTGGCTTAAGGAATAACCTTACATTATTTTCCTATTGGTACAAGTTTCTTTTCCTTTTTGGTAAATAGAGGTGCAATTGTAATTTAATGAATTAAATTTGATTTGATTAGGTAATATGTTAAAGTTTAAGTAGTCAAATTTGATTGAATTTGAATTTGATTTTTTTCAAAATCAATCGATTAAAAAATTAGGTCAAATTGAATGGATTGAAGTTAACAAAAAATTTACTCTAATTTTTGATTAATTTTAATTTTTATCAATACTAAAATTTGTATTTATTTCTAGCTTCTACTAATACCATAATTAAACTTTGTATTATGTTGTTTTATGCTAATTAAATATTTTATTTAAATTAAAATACGTAATATATAATATGTAATTATTGTTATTAATATTTTATTTATAATAGTTCTTCATCAATTTTATAAATAATTTATATTAAGTTAATAAATACAATGTATTAAACTTTGTAATGTTTTAATCTCGTGTTATAAAACTTATTGGAGTAATAGTCTCTAGGCTTCACGTAAGAATGATATTTAGGCCGAAGCTGATCTAATTTGATCTGAAGTCTAACAGACTCAACTTGAGATGATTAGGCTTTTGGTTAGGCTAGACTTTTTCTTTTCAAAAATTTTGAACTTCCGATCAAGTTTGGACTAAAACTGTCTGATCTGATCCAAAGTCTCCATTCCCAAATGTTCAAATGAAAACAATTAAAATAATGTAATTATGTCCGTCCGAATTATCAGGCCTCTGCCTCGCTTAGTCACGCCAGGCTGACCCTTCGGTCGCGACCCGAGCAATGTATTGGGTGGTGCCCGCCTACCTCAGGGTGAGTCAAACTGAATACGGATGGTGCGTGTTGCAAAGCAACCTCCTTGACCACTGCAGGTGGTCTTCTTCGGGACAACTTTGGGGATTGGCTTAGTGGGTTTGCTCAAAATATCGGCAGGTGTTCCCCAATTTCGGCTGAACTTTGAGGAGTCTACTCGGGTCTCCTATTGGCCTGGACCCTTGGCTTTCGGCGCGTGGTGTTAGAACTAGACTCTCTCATGGTTACAAAGCTCCTCTCCGACACCCCGCAGCAATCCTTGACTCTCAACCCTTTAGTCCTGAGCATTAGCGAACTACTTATCCGAAATTGGGTTGTACTTCCTCGACACACCTACAGAAAAATCCCAAGTATGATTATGATCAAGGGCGGCCAACTCAGCCTCCATAGCATGCAACCAATTCAAATTAGTTCGAGCTTGTTCAAAAGAACTAGGTTCTTCAATAATAGACACATTTGCTAAGAATGAATGATAATCAGATGTAAGACAAGATGAGAACACAAAAGGATAAGTATGTGGAGTATGAGAAGACTTAGGCACTGATGGAACAACAACAGGAGCAATATTAGTAACAGATACATGCGAAACAAAATCATCTAACCAATTAGGCCGTCGGGTCACACGAGTACTCCTACGAATAGGAGCTGAACTCTGTGTCAAATCAGTGGAGCATGGAATAGTAGAGGAAGATGAATCTAAAAAATCCGAAGAAGGTACATCGATATTCTCAACAGAAGAAGATTCTTGAAACAAAGCAGATGGTAAATCAGTAGGATTAGGCAAAGGAACAGTATCTGGAACTGAAGAAACATATTGAAAAGGAAAAATGTTTTCATAAAAAACAACATCCCTATAAACAAAGACACGATGGCTTTGCAAATCATATAATTTGTATGCCTTTTGACCTGAAGAATAACCAAGAAACACAGATTTGAAAGCCCTAGGAGCAAATTTGTCTTTATGAGGCAAGATGTTAGATGCATAACACAAACAACCAAATGTTCTCAAGAAGGTATAATCAGGTTCCTTATGGAAAAGAACATTATATGGTGATTTCCAATTTAGGAATGGAGTGGGAAGCCTATTGATGAGATAGGTAGCAGTCAAAATTGAATCTCCCCAAAAATGTTTTGGTAAATGGGATTGAAACATAAGTGCCCTAGCAGTTTGCAACAAATGCCTATGTTTCCTTTCAACAACTCCATTTTGTTATGGCGTATAAGGGGAAGTTTTCTGATGAAGAATACCACATTTGTGAAAGATTTCCTGACAAGTATGATTCAAAAATTCTGTCCCATTATCAGTTCGAACAACCTTAATAATAGCATCAAATTGGGTCCGGATATGTTGAATAAACTGGGCCAAAAAGATTGAAGTCTGATTTTTATGTTTTAGGAGGTAAGTTCAGGTTGTTCTTGAAAAATCATCAACTATGGTAAGGATGTAGTGTGCTCCACTAATTGATCCCTGTTTATAAGGCCCCCAAAGATCCAAATGCAATAATTCAAAACATGCAATCGTCTTAATAATGCTCCTAGAAAAGGAAGCGAGTTTGTTTGGAAAGATGACAAACATCACATGGTTGGTCAGAAAAATTCATATTATTGAATGAAATTTGCAATTGTTTCAGTACATTGGAAGAAGGATGACCCAATCTTTAATGCCAAAAAACATCACTAACAGCACTATGACAATGTATTGATTTATGTTTCTTATTTCCTAATTGGGTAATACAAGACAAAATGGTATCTTGATGAAAAGAAGACCTATCATGAACATAAAGGCCGGCAATCACCTTCCCAACTGTTAAGACCTCATCAGTCACAAGATCCTGCAGAACACAAAATGTATCATAAAAAGTGAATTTTGTAGAAGATTGACAAGCTAACTTGTTTACCGAAAGCAAATTGAACTTGAAAGAAGGTACAAGCAAAACAGAAGACAAACAAAGCTGATCACAAAGAACAACATTCCCTATGAAATCTACTATTTTAATTGTGCCATCCGGTAGGTGAACAGGGGTGTATTTAGCTACTGGTCTAGGATTATCAAACAAGTCCACATTATGACACATATGATTGGATGCACCTATGTCTATTATCCAAGAACCACATTCAATTGAATTAACTAAACTAAAAGAATGGTTAAGAATACTACCTGCAAAGTCACTGAAATGAGCAAAGTTACTGACATCTCCTCCCTTGTCCTTTAATTGCATCTGCTTTCCTTGGCTTTGCATAAAAGTCAGAATTCCTTGCTATATCATTGTTGCCATATCTTGCTTCCAGGTTGGTTCAATGGTACCCTGCTCCATTGAATGATCCAAAGGCGAATCACTCACACTCATATGCACAAATTCCTTAGTCTGATTTCCTCCTTTCTTCTCTTTAGAGCTTTTATACCAATCGGGATACCCATGTATCTTGAAACAAGTGTCCCGTGTGTGTCTCCTCATTTTGCAAAAATCACAATACATATCATCCTTATTAACTGACTTCTTAACACTACCTCTTCCAACTCCTCTCCCACTACTCCCATTAGACCCACGCACCAACATTGCACTGTTGATGTTATCAGAAAAAGAAACATTCACCTCCCTCTGTTTTTCAACCCGAATTACCATCGAGTATGCCCTATCCACATGAGGCAAAGGATCCATCACCAAAATCTGACTTCTAATAGCATCATAATCATCATTCAAACCCATCAGAAATTGTACTAATCTATCATTATCTCCAAATTCAATTAACTGCCTAAGTGACCCACACG
This sequence comes from Erythroxylum novogranatense, assembly GCA_029891385.1. NCBI lineage: Eukaryota > Viridiplantae > Streptophyta > Magnoliopsida > Malpighiales > Erythroxylaceae > Erythroxylum > Erythroxylum novogranatense. The sequence continues at coordinate 147,872 of JAIWQS010000181.1, read as the reverse complement.
AACATTGTTGTAAGGCTCCACATGAACACTGCGGAATAGGAGCCAAGCAGTTCAATTCATCCCACAGCCGTTTCAATTTAGTAAAATACCTGGAGATAGACAAATCCCCTTGCGAAATCGAACTGATCTCCCGCTTGAGTTGATAAAGCAATGGCCCATTACATTCTCCATATCGCCTCTCAAGATCCCTCCATAAATCCGTAGCTGAACTTGCATACAAGAAAGACTCAACAATATCCTTTGAGATAGCATTCAACAGCCACGACGTCACCATGAAATCCACCCGACACCATCGATCAAAATCTGGCATATCTTCCCTCGGTTTTGCGCATTTTCCAGTGACAAAGTCAAGCTTTAATTTTGCCCCCAGTGCAATCCGCATCGCACGACTCCATGATAGGTAATTATTTCCATTCAATGGAGTCGTGACGAGTATCATCCCTGGATGATCCGAAGCCTGTAGAAACAACGGATTCTCTTCTCCAGCTACACTTTCGAAGGAGGAACGCGCACTCACACCGTCAGCCATGACGAGCTCCGAGGATCTACCCAGATAGCTCTGATACCATGAAGAAATCTAGGGATTTCGGTTTTTGGGTAAAAGTGATTTGTTAATCACTGTTACTTCACGATACAAAGTTACAGAAAAATGATGGTATTTATACCATCAGTGTTTTAAAGGAAAACGGCAAAGCTAAACATACAAAACGCATAACTACACTACTTACATCTACAAGCTACAATCCACAAACAATACCACAAATATAACATAAATACAAAGTATTTTACAAAGGGCAACCTGTGTGCTGACTGACTCGCTAACCATGCTTTTACTTTGAGACTCGGGCTCACCATTTTTTATAGAGCACTCTCTAGGTGGGCCACTATCTTTCTAGATGACATGGCAGGGGCTAAGCCTCCCTCGAAGGACCTTGTAATTTGTGTTTTTTCCTTGTATTAAAAAAAATAATGTTATTTTTAATTTTTAAATAAAAAAATAGTCGAGTTTGATCCATAGAACATCGATCCGAATTTATAGAACACGGAGATTAGAATACTGGAAAGAAAAGAAAAAGGGTTTAGGAAAAGATAAAGAAAAAGCATGAGGAAAAAGAATGGTTAGTGGAGAAGGCGGCAGGAAGGGGTTGTTTCCAAGGAATAATTTCAAGAGAAAGAGCCAAAGCTGCATGGGTTTCACAGGTTGTACATCTTCAGGAAATGTGGAGAAGAGTTTGGAGGTTTCTCAGGCTGGTGGGATCGGATTGATACTCGTCAGGCAATCATTTGTGGATGTTGTCAGTCCTAACCCTTATTACATTCCTACATCTGCACTCAGTTGTGGGATCTGATAGTCTTCCTATTTTAGCATACCTTCATAACAGAAAATATGTGTTCGCCGTGTGCATGCATTTATATATCGTGCAAGAACTTCTGACTGATATGTTCAGGAATCATTTTGGTGACTCAGGTCACCTAAAGCTTTCATAAAACAGACTACAGAAGTTGGTCAGACTGTTGCACTTATGGTTGGTGCTTTTTCATCTCTGGGACCAAATCGCATCACTCGGGAGATCTTAAAGGTGTAATCTCTTGAACAATGTAGTTTAACTATTAGAATAGACATCAGTTTTCTCGGATTTTACAGGACGATCATGAGAAAATTAACTTAATCAATAAACTTATGATCAGCCTGACATTCCTGCGGCCGGGTTGCAAATCTTAGCTGCTTTCATTGACTGAAGCAATGGGGCCTTCTTCGGTGCCTACCGATCGTCGGAAGCTTCCGTTCAACATAATATCAAGGACCCCAGTGTCATGCCCTCATATTTCGAATTCTTTGGTCTTCAAGACCACGATCCCGGCCGAGAGTCTACTGACAATCAAATCAGCCATGATGACCACTCAGTGATCTTTATAAACTTTCACATGTCCTGTCCTTAGGAGCATATTCAGACAATTACTTTATGCCTTCAACCTTTGATATTGTCGCACAAACAATTAGCAATGTTGGACATCCGATTTTGTTTGAAGACGCACTAACTGCTGCTTCCCCTTTCCCCTATGGTTCAGGCCATGTTAGACAGATCCTTGCAATGGATACGGGACTAGTTTACGACATAACTATAACAGATTACTATAATTTTCTTTGCTCCATGGGTTAGAATGCCACTATATTGTCCAGGTTCACCAATGACTCTTCATTCAGATGCCCACCAACAAACACTAGTTTTATGGATTTGAATTTTCCTGCAGTAAGTGTCCCAATCTCATGGGGAATGTAACAATGTAAACGAACCGTAGAAATATGCTTGAGTTTTATTGAATCATCACATGAATATTTATACACAAGAAAGTAACAGCCAAATAACAACTTCCTGTATACTAGCAACAAATATTCAAAATGCAAAATATCAATTAAGATAGATAGGACTGAGTCAACTTGAGTGATTCTAGGAACAAACCGATTGTGCTGTTATGCCCCCCTCAAGTAAGGTGTGGTGTAATAACACCTAACTTGGGAAGTACACGTTGAAAGGCTGGTTTGGACAAAGTCTTGGTGAGCGGATCAGCAGAGTGAATGTGAGAGACACGAACTTGATGGCAACGCACCAAATCACGAACAAAGTGCATATCAACTTCTATATGTTTCATTTTTGTGTGACGCACAGAATTGGCAGCAATATAAGTTACTCCAATGTTATCAAATAGTATCAATGGTGAGTGAGAGAGAGAGACATGGAGTTCCTTGAGCAAGTGAGTGATCCAAGTAGTTTCTGAAACAGCAGCAGCTACCGCACGGTACTCGGCTTCCGTAGATGACTGGGAAATGGTTTGTTGTTTCTTAGAGCACCAGGACATTGGAGAAGAGAAGACCCAAGATAGATAATAAACCTAGTAATGGAACGACGATCAGTAATATCTCTAGCCCAGTCAGCATCTGTGTATGCGGTTAGAGAAGGAGCTGACTTGGAGGAAAGACGAAGACCATGAGAGGACGTTTCCTTTAAATATCGAAGTAGTAGTTTAACAGCTTTCCAATGAGTGGTGGAAGGGGAGTTGCTGAATTGAGCGAGCTTGTTGACTGAAAAGGAGATATCCAGCCTTGTGAATGAGAGATACTGAAGTTTGTCAAGGACACTCCGGTATTCTTTGGCATCAGTTTTGGGAGCACTGTCATTAAGAATGTAACACCCCACTCCCGCGAGACCCGAATCCGACATCGACAGTGATATTCGAGCCCGCGACCCGCGAGGTTGGTATACTAGAGCAGTAAAATGCAGTTTAAAACTCATTAAGATATTTTCTTTTTAAAACAATGAGTCTTGCGGAAATAAATAAGCGATTAAGACCCGCGATACTAAAACATTTCTTTTCTTACCAAAACATTTTCGATCAAATACCATTTCAACACTCAAATCAGTTCATATGCATATAATCATAGCCATATCGGGCCCAATACAATTTCAGTACTAAATGCGGAAATACAAAATTACACATAATCCGAAATGACAGAAATGCAGACGTGAACTGATCCCGACTCCTTTACTCTAACTCTTTGCAGTAGACATACTCTCGTTTATCTAACGGGGTACTCGCCGGTTCCTGAAAAATAATTGCAATGTTGGGTGAGTTTGCGAACTCAATGAGAAACCATCATCGATGGTTCACTCAAATCATGCATTACGTTAGATTATGTATAGACGACCTGAAGATACAATTAGTATATAACAATTTATCGTAGCCAATAACGGTTCACGATATCAAATAACAATTTACAATAAATCGGTCATCACATAATTGATGAATCGTCCAAAACAATCATTCATGTGTATCAATGCATATGTGACTCTTTTCAGTTATTCATTGTTGTGCCCAAGTTGCTCACCAAGATTCGATTGGGGGGGAGCGCTGGATTTCTCCCTCGGGCTCGAGGCTTGCACGATCGAGTGTTCGAGCTCGAGGCTCTTTTCGGTGATAATAGCAACTTGGGTCACATATCCATTATCGATCATTCATTTATGCATGTAATGCGAGTTGATAATTGGTGTATGGCTATAAAAGCCCGAGATTGTATTTTTCGGTGTCATGCGATAGTCGATCCAATACAAGAAAAGCATGTTATTCGATCATGTACATTTCAATAATCATGCAATTTCACCTTTGCATGTATTTATCGATAGTCCATTCTAATACATAGAAGCATGTTATTCAATCATGTACATTTCAAGTAATCATGCAATTTCACCTTTGCATGTATTTATCTGATAGTCCATTCTAATACAAGAGAAGCATGTTATTCGATCATGTACATTTCAAGAATCATGCAATTTCACATTGGCAAGTAATTCACATTGAGCATTTAGACGATCGAGAATTTGAGAAACCAACTAGGTTACTCACATGTAACTTCCGAGCTCTTTGCTGGAAGTCGGCGATGTCCGTCGAATGACGATCCAACGGCGCCTCTATAACGATTTAAATACGGTCCATTACTAAATGCTCAATTAAACATTTCAAGGATGCATATGTCTCGGTGGAAATATATACGATGCATGTTCACGATTTTCCCGCGCTAAAACCCAATGTTGAACTCTTATCTCCCATTCTAACTCTTCGCTCAATTGATCGACAATAATTAATCCAATCTTATAATTCATTCGATTTCCTATAGCAATTCCACATCTATCAAGTTAAAACCTTTATTGAAATTCCCAATTAAAACTCCAATTGTCTCGATTCAATATTTAGGTCACACTATGAACCATAATTGACCTTATTCTCTATGAATCAGTACCATAATAATTAAATTCCGATTCTCATAATTATCCTCAACGATAGACCTCTTTTCCTAGTTCATAATGAATCGAGAATCACCTCAATCGGAGGCTATACCATAAGTTATACCCAATAAGCTAAAATCACTCCATCGAAAGCGTCGCCCTTGCGACCTACACCCTCGCCGACGAAGAGAAGATCGCTCATGCCCATGACATCGTCCTCTTCATGGCTCGCCACGCAAGCGGAATTATTCGCCACAAGCGTGGAACCAGCGCCGTCATGGCGAGGCCCGTCGAACGTCATGACGTGTGGCGTCACGCCACCGCCTCTTTCCGATCACATTTTCCTCTTCTCTCTCTAAACCAAGCATTAAAACACTCCCATCTACCCAACTCAACCATAATAAATTCCATAAATGCATTAGAAACCATTAATAACAACATTAAAGTCATAAATGCTTACCAATCAAGATCAAAACCACAAATCACCGTAAACCTAAAATCCTTCCAAATCAACGATAACCCACTCTCAATCCTTCTCGACCTTCATCAATTACAATAAACCAGTTAGGCTAGCATAATGAGAAGAAACCATAAAGAAAGATCAAAGAATCCTCACCGATGGGAGGAATAGAAGATCGCCGTGGGAGGAGGAAGAAGAAATGTTTTTGCCTTAGGATAAATCCCAATTTCAAACCTACCTATTTATAGACATGGGTCTCTCAATCACCCAAATTTCAGTCTCTAAATTTCAATGGCTCAACATATTAATTTCTGACAAGATAACTCTAAATTTTTCCATTGTCATTGGACAATTCTTTTCGATACTATCTGATCAATCGATTACGCCACTCCAAAATTTCCGATCCGGGCATTTTCTCCCTAATTTCGAAAATTTCCTATAAGCCACTATCAATTGCCAATCGCTCTTAGACTATTCTAAATCAGTCATTGAGCCCACTTATCCTAATTTCTCAATTAATCACAATCCGATCGATTCGATCGGTTTCATTTCACAATCCAATCAATTCATACTGCATGATAAAATGTCGAAAATCATGAATGCATGTACTATGAATAAATGCATATGCAATAAACTGTTCCTCTATGATCGAGGCCGATAACATGTTCAATCGATGAATGCAATGAACTGTCATTCGACCAATATTACCAAAATACCCTTGCTACTTGATAGCGGGATGTTACAATTCTCCCTCACAAAAATTTCATCCTCGAAATTTCATATCGATTGATCCGAGAAGCAGGGAAATTGATTCGATCACTATATACTATCTCCCACTTATTTCACTATATAACCAATTTACAAGATATCTTTGAATCAATACGATCAATCACTCATTAACATTCTCAAGCTTTCTCAAAATTTTCACTTTCGGTATCAATAACACTTATGTCTGATCATAACAATATTTCTTAATTCGACCTCCTAACTCTTACTGAATCCGAATCATCTTTTAGGTTTTCAATGACTTACCAATCATTAATTCTATTTACACCACATCCAGAGAGGCCCTTATAACTAATTTAACTTTCCCAATTCACCTTTATCTCATCTTAGTGTATCTTGGCCGAGGCGATACACTTGAAACACTTCATTCATCGCTAGCGGACTACATTTCTATAGTGTTAAAACACTAATCTCGAAAGGTTCCATTAACCTCAATATAATCAATTTAACTCATTGACATTAACTTTAATTTCTTAACCCCCTTCGATTCATTTCACTTATCCACATTATCTCATATAAATTTTGGCCTTCAACTACTTTAGGCCACGATCACATTAATATAAAGTGAGCGACTCCTTTTTGTTGTTAGACCCTTATACATTATTCGAATGGTATCATCAATAAAACAATCGATATGCTCACCATCAATCTAAACTAAACATCAATTTCATATCTCAAGGGACTCTCAATAATCTCAAAAAAAAAAAATTTGAAAGACCCCTCATGCATGATCCAATTGGTGACACCAATGCACAATGGATATGCACTCAATCAATTTGAACTGTACATCAATATCATGTCCCTATGACTTCAAAATATCATTTTCACATTTATCTCCAATAGTCAAACCTGTTGGTTACTCACACCTATAATCATTCGATTTTACATTCCAACCCATCAATTACTTTTCCCATGAACTCTTACTTGAACATAAAACTTTAATCGTTCCTTACGATTTCTCTAACAGTTCCTTTAGTGGGTATTACCCATATTTCTTAATCCATTTATCACTACCATTTTCCTCAACAGTTTAATCCATTTGAAATTCCTAAATACTCAATTCTATTTTGCTAATCCTTTTTACATATCTGATTTGGAATTCCAATTGCCCATAATACTTTCTTTTTGTCCCATACTAGTTCGACAGATCACGCTCAGTATTGCAATATGTTTAATAACCTTATCGCCCAAATTGTGATTTTCTGCCATCGCATTTTCCGAGTCGATACATTACATTGCATCACTAACTAAATTATGAAACACTCAAACATATAACCCTTTTCAATACTTCTAAATTCACTAATATCTCAATCTTCTCGCTTTACATATTCATATCTATATTTGAAAGTTTCTATCCGAATAATGTCTCCAGCTTTCAAAATAATATCCAGTCCAAAATAATTCAGTCATCACTCAGAATGTAGCCCATAAGGCGATATTTACCTCTAGGTACATAAAACCACTTTACACAATTTCATCAAATAGCATCATAACCTTCTTGGAACATTTACATGCATATAAAAATCTCCAAATGTTTACATCACAATCATCGATCATATGATCACACTCGTTATTCCTCGAACATTTGTCAAAGCTAAAGCCGAAAATCTTTGACAATTTACGGGCGATCCAAAGATACCGCTAGTTCTAAATAACCCAAATCCCAAATACATATGTCCCTTGAAATTTTGCATTTTATCATCACCTCTTTCACATTAAGTCTCCCAATGAGCCATATTAGAATCTTGATTCAATCACTATTTATTTGGTCAATCGAGATTCATTCTTCTGAAACTTGCATGATAAACAATTTCCTCAACTGCTAATTTATATACTTCATCATCATTTTTTAAAGCACTCAATTGCTCACCCATGCTTATAGTCATTATCCACTCTAAACACAACCAGATATTTTACTCTTCAGTAGCATAACAACTCCTCATACTCATAATTAATTATCGATTGCCTCCAATGAGGAACAATTTCTTATAACTTTCTCAGTTTCATCATAATATATTCTGACACATATTCCTTTACACTAGCTTCTCCACCTATTGCAATTTATCGGCCATCTTTATCCTCTAGGTTGAATAACCCATTCATAATATCAACTTATACTTTACTTAACATATTTACACAAAATATTCATGAACCGATATTCTCCTCATGTTCGCAATTAGTATTTCTTTGATGCTCAGTAATTCTCTTACAGAATCGAATTCGTCTCAGCACAATAATACATACTTAGTTTATTTCTTACGCTTGAGTCTCTACTAGAATTCGGACTCCACAATTTACTTGTACTTCATTTCAAATTTATTCTTTCAATGATTATTCTCAAATCAAATCGTCAGATCACTAAACCTTATCAATCATTAATACTGTTTATAAACCTCGATCAATCAACTTTTTTTCATCACAAAAATCACCACTCTTGATACTTGAAGAAACTCAATCTCTGAAGAGCACTTAAACAATTTCATTTATTCTAATCTCTTGGCATACATCGCTATAATCATCTCATCTCATCTGAAAATGTATTCACATCAATATACCCATTAATAGCACATACCATCAAGACACTTTAATCTATTTAATTCTAGACATCATTTCTCTTTTGATACCAAATTCTCGATCATGGGGACTTTGCTGAATTCATGTCCCTCTTTAACTCTCTCAAGCTCATTACCTATGCTATCATCATTGATAATCACACTTCTTTCTTAATTGATCGCTACAAGCATGCTCGCTTTACTCTAACTCATCTTGAACTTGGGGCTACCGTAATTATAATCGAACTTACTTAATAAACCATCAATTTCCTCTATATCATATTCACGCATATTATTCATTTATGCTTAATCATTTCACCTATATGGTGATTCCACTATCAAATGTACACTTACGGTGGACAATATAATCTGAACTCGAAATTTTCCTTTTTGCACCGTCCCTCGCTTTCGTGAGGATCGTATACAATCTCTATTCATTTCCAATTGATCACTATGAGCACTTTCATTTCTTATTTTAACTCATATAGGATTTTCAAACTTCAAGAATTCTGACTAGCAATTATCCATTAACTCATCCATTGCTGACTCAATATTTTCACTTTACCATGGGGCTCCCATAATCGTGTGTGCATTTACATAGGCAAAACAACCGGACCTTGACAACTTTTTCATTTACCATTGTCATTTTCTTACATTTCAATCTTTTCATTATTGTATCATACCTGTAAATTTTCACTCTCAACTCAATATCATAAATGTACAATCATTCTCGATATCCCACTTAACGCATTCTGACTTTAAGTCACAAACCTCTATTCATAACTCTCATCACAGTAATCAAACCCAATTATAGTCTCTATAGATCGTAGAACATTTTATTTCCACTCACTTTGGTTATACACTTTCACTCTTACCATTCTTACCATATTGTTATTTTCTTCTATCAATCCTGACTATACATTCATATCTATTCTCCATTCCGTAATATACTCCAAAGATAACAACGATGTTGCCTTTCATACTATATATACACCAATACCAATATACTAAATCCTCGTTTGTCAAATCGAACCAGACACTTTTTCTTATTTCACGATATTCACAACTTCCTTTTTCCTCATCCTTTCTAACCGTTTAAACAATTGAGGTAGGCTCATATATGTGACTCATATGCTAGACTAGGGATCAGTTGTCACTGTCTGCCATGACATGACTTACATGCATGTAACTTGACACATTTTTCAGAAAGCTCATGTAAGATTGTACTTCTGGGCTCTGATATCACAAATGTAACACCCCACTCCTGCGAGACCCGAACCCGACATCGACAGTGATATCCGAACTGCGACCATGAGGTTGGTATGCTTAGAAAGATAAAATGTAGTTTAAAACTCATTAAGATATTTTTCTTTTTGAAAACGGTCGAGTGCGCGGAAATAAATAAACGATTCGGGCCCGCGAAACTAAAACATTTCTTTTCTTACCAAATCATTTTCGATCAAATACCATTTCAACACTCAAATCGGTTCATATGCATATAATCATAGCCATATCGACTGATACAATTTCAGACTAAATGCGAAATACAAAATTACACATAATCCAAATGACCAATCGCGCGTGAACTGATCCCGACCTTTACTCTAACTCTTCGTAGAGACATACTCCGCTTATCTAACGGTACTCACGGCGGTTCTGAAAAATAATTGCAATGTTGGGTGAGTTTGCGAACTCAATGAGAAACCATCATCGATGGTTCACTCAAATCATGCATTATCAGATTATGCATATATACGACACAAGAAGATACAATTAGTATATAACAATTTTAGTAGCCAATAACGGTTTGCGATCAAATAACAATTTACAATAAATCGGTCATCACATAATTCAATGTCGTCGCCACAAAACAATCATTCATGTGTATACAATGCATATGTGACTCTTTTCGATTATTGATATTGTGCCCAAGTGCTCAACGATATTCATGGGGGGGCAGCGTCAAGATTTCTCCCCTGCGGGCTCGAGGCCAAGATCTGATGTTGAGCTCGAGGCTCTTTTCGGTGATAATAGCAACTTGGGTCACATATCCATTATCCGATCATGCATTTATGCATGTAATGCAAGATTCGATAATTCGATTGTATGGCTATAAAAGCCCAAAGATTGTATTTCTCGGTGTCATCAAGAGTCGATCAATACAAGAGAAGCATGTTATTCGATCATGTACATTTCATAATCATGCAATTTCACCTTTGCATGTATTTATACAAGAGTCCATTCTAATCATAGAAGCATGTTATTCGATCATGTACATTTCAGTAATTATGCAATTTCACCTTTGCATGTATTTATCTGATAGTCCATTCTAATCTGAGAGAAGCATGTTATTCGATCATTGATCGCGGCTTATCGTTCAATCCGAAGATTGATCCTTGGAAACTGGTCAAAATCAATTTATACCAAAATTGCAATACTGGTGCAACCTCGAATTAGACTCTCAAGGAACTAGTGTAGCATTGATCTTAAGACTAGCCTAATCTAGTGATGCATGTAATTAAAGCAATTTTAGGGGGGTTTTGGCTTGATCTTTAAAATTAAAGAAAGCTAAGTATGAAATAAATATTTTTGGGATTTTTAAAAGGCAAGACAATTTGAAATAATTAAGATTGAAAACAATTAACTAAAGTTCTCCTGAAAATGTGGCTCGGGTCATCATCGTTCAAAATAAATGTGGGTTTGAAATCCACTAAGTTTGAAAACATAACCTTAATAACTCGTTAAGTCCAAGAATTTAATTAATCAACTCGATTAATTAAATCTTATTAAAACCCTTAGTGTATGGTATGAAATGATTTATGCAATAAATCAATAAGATAATAACACAACCAACAACCAAACACAACTAGGCGATTAGATTAATTAATGCAAATCTGACCGATATATATGAGACTTCATGTATTGGGCACAATATTCAACACAAACCAATCATTAACATAGATCAAAGTTTAACATCCTACTAAACTATAGCAAGATTCATTCGGTCATACAATGCAATCTCCAACTCGAATCGTTACAAAATATACGAAATCTAAAACTAAGATCGATTACCCATGTTGAGCTCGGAACTCGACCCATTGCTACATCTTCGGAGATCCAACGCCTAGCCACGCGCGTGATGCGAGTGAGTCCATCATTGCTGAAATATCACCTCGGTTCATGACTCCAACGACGAGCAGATTGACAATGGGTGCGACGAATGATGGAAGAGATGAAGATGATGATGGTGGGCGTCGCTGCAGAGGTGGCTCGAATCTACAAAACAGAGGAAACAAAACTATCGAAAAAATGGAGAAGGCGAAGGATGGAGAGCTACCTGGGAATGCGGCCGTCCTCTTTAACCTAAAATGGAAGGTTTTATAGGAGTACAGTAAGCGGGCGGGTCGAACGAAGGATAATTTTGCTATTTAAGGGCGAGGTATCCAGCATTCATCGCGACTAATGAATAAAGTTAAATCATGACGAATGAAAATAGTCACTTTCGTCATGACGAATTAATTTATACCAAATAACCGTCATGCCGAATGTACTGCGTTAGTTCGTCCCGACTAATGGATGGCTTCTCACGATGTGTTGACTTTCTCTTGTTGACTCCATTGTTCTCTGAAAATACAACACCTTTGCAAAGATCAATTGTCCCAATAAAAGTTATGCAGAAATTAATATCAAATGACAACAAAATACTAACAATGTGCAAATTATAAAAGCTCGATATGAGAAACCAATTTAAGCACAAAAATCATGAATTAGAGTTAAACAAGTGCATAATTACTTAAGAAATTAGGGCGATTTATAGTATAAATTTGGCTCAATCAAATTCCCCACACTTAAACCTTTGTCTGTTGGATCCCGTTTCCGAAACCCAACTACTCATACGGATTTCCTCATAAACGTTAGAAACCTTAGACATTCTAAAACCGTTGTAAAAAAAAAAAATTCCTCATATTCTTCTATTCTCTTTCCTTTATTCAAACTCAATCACATTGAATTTGAATAAATCGGAGGTCCTCATAATTATTATTTTTATTATTTTTATTTTATTATTATTTTTATTTTATTTTATTTTTATTCCTTACTCGATTTGGGCGCATTTATACCTCGTTGGAGAAAATCTTAACAAGTTCTACACACCTTAAGAAATACCTCCAAAGCTAATTCCATCATTAAGATAGTCTAAGCATGAAATGGAGTTTCTCCAAATTTAGGAGAATTTGGACAAGACCTCCCCAAAATTGGATCTAGCCAAATTTTCCATTTCATTCCGATCTATAACCCCTGCATAAAACACTTCTATCTTCCAACTCAATAGCACAGCCCATCCCCAACTCAAGGGCCACATCGCAATCTTAATCATCTATCATTTGAATTCTTAAAACTATTTCATCTCATCCTTATTTTATCATTTCCATGCATACATCCGGACATTCTTTCTTATAATACATACACTATACAATTGAAACTTCTAAACCTTACTAATGACATAAAACCAAAGCAATACTAAGAGTCAAAGGACATTTAGCCCGATTACATTCTCAAATATAACATTTAAAATCAATTGCATCGGAGTTGCTTCACTTTCGATGTGGGACTCAGTTTCTCGTGCAAGACACATGGAGGGAAAAGGGGTGAGCTCAACGGCTCAAATGGGTAACACATTTATACATTAAACAATAAGTGAAAATTTGTCCTTTTAACTTTCAAACATTTCCCATTCGGAATTGAAAACCTTTCAAAGCAGTCATTTTCTCATTTCTCAAAATCTCAAACCTTTTTCAAATCATGCCCGACTTTAAACATGAATGCATCACATCATAATCAAATTAAAATCACATAATCAACTCAAAATCACATAATCGTCAAGGAGGTTAGTGTTGGACCCCACACCCCACCCGTAGGTGTTTGCGAGTTATCTTTGCGCGTGTGTTCTTGGGTCATACCGCGGCATCAAACTGAAACCACATAACACATCAAATGGTTTGGTTTGGTCCCAACAAGGCGTCTTGCACATTCCAAGATAATGGTTCTCATGCAACAGTGAGCGAGGGGAGTCCGAGATCTAACTCCTATACCACTAATGAGCGGCAGGCGAAGGCTATAAACATGTAGAGACCGATTGCATTGACTCACAACGGACTGACCAAACCAGCATAGTACTTAAGCAAAACGGAAATTCAAATTGCTCAAGGCACATTTCAAAATTTTGATTTTCATATTGGCATTCTCATTCACAATTTCACATAATTCACATAGCAAATCAAATATCATTACCGGTCATCAATAAAGTATGCAATACTTTTGATAATTTATCAAAATCATTCATAAATGATAAATGCAATGAAGTATCAAATCTCCATAATTGACAAATCCTTAAGTATCATGAATTTCAGAAAATTTCTTCATTTATCAAAACATTTTGAAACTCGTAAAATAATACTTAGCTTATAATTGAAGTATAAATAGCTTACCCACCTTAATTTTCCTTAAGCTTTAGGATTGACCACATTGTCCTTCTTTAATCTCCACGAGCCTTAATTAAGCATAACAATGCTAATTAACAATAATTCTCAAGGCTGGAATTTTAAAAGAACGTCAAACTTGACTTTCAACTTTCAAAATCTCATTTATACTTTAACTCAACTATAACATCTAAAACCTATCTCAAATGAATCAATTATATTTAACAATCTCATGTCTAAAAGCTACTCAACAAATCTATTTTTTTTTTTTGACTTTCCTGACCCATGTTCCTTCCTTTAACTCTAAGATAGATCTCCATATCTCAATTCATTTTCAAGAAACCCATTAAACACAAAAACCCTCATTTCCAAGGGATATATCATTGTTGAAATTTTGTAAAGAAAAGAAAACATGCAAATTCTTTCATATAACCTCACAAAAACCATAATCTAACAAATGGGAACAATGCTGGAAATTTTCCCAAACCTCCATTTCTATCTAATTCTCCATACTAAGCACTTCAAATATACAAGTCATTCATTCCAAGGTGATGTGAACCATTTCTATTCACACTTCAACATCTCATACCCAATTCTGAGTCCCTATATGATCATACAACACAAATCATATCCTTTTAATTACACTAAACACTCAAATGAACATGATCAAGAACATCCATTTACAACTATCTCCACATTCCATCTTAGTACTTCACTTACCCTACATTCATTCACTCAATAACCCAATCAATAACTCAAAACCAATCATGAATTACCAATCAATACTCATGCTGAAATTTTTCTAGGAATGGCAAACTTGGCTTAAACAATCATCGAACTTTACCTAACTTTACTTAAACCTTTCTTAAGTCATTTAAACCCAAAACCCATCAAGAAACTTAAACAAATTCCAGAATTTTTCATACCCACGAAAACCAGATTTTTCCCTCAACTTCCATTTACTCTTCTTCTTTTCTTATTCTTTCATAACCCAACTCTTCTAATCACTTCAACTCATTCTAATCACCATTATCAAGCAAGAAAAGCAAACGCTAAACAATAAAACCATAAATTACACATGCTGAAATTTTGGAAAGAATGGAAAAACTTCCATTTTCACTACCCTAACTTTCCTTATACCTTTGTTAAGCTACTCAATTAAAACCCCTTCAAAACCAACCCAAAATTTCAAATTCCCAAACTCTAGGCCATATATGCATGCTGAAATTTTAATTAAGTCTATCATTCTTCCTCTTTTCTTTTTCCTTCACTATACTCTTCAATTCACCATCTTAACCAAGAAATGAAAAAAAATCCAAATTCGAAACCCTAATTCATGAAATCTGAATTTTTAAACCTTCCTAATCTCTTCTTCTTTCTTCATCAATCAACTTCCAATCATCATGCTTAAGCAAGAGAGGAAGAACTACAACAAGAAACTAAGAAAATTTCTAAATCCTTACATGAAAAGTGACCCACGACTTTCTTCTTCCTTTGGCTCAAATGGAAGACAACTCTTCCTCTTTCCTTTGGCTTTCTCGAGAACCCCAAAGAACTCCAAAGATCTTCACGTTTTTCTTCTTCTTCTTTCCCTTTGGATAGCCGAAATCATCTCTTCTTTTTTTCTCTTTGGCTGGCAATCCCCTCTCTTCTTCCTTTCATTTCGTAGACTCCTTCTCTTTTTTTGTTTTCCCAAAACTAACGAGCTCCTCTCTCCTTTTTCTCCAAGTTTCCAGACCCTTCTATTGCTTTAAGCCATGTCATTAAATGGTAGGTAAGAGACCAAAGTGCCCTTCTCTTATTAGCCTATTTTCAAGTTTGCCCCTGCACTTCCATTTGAAAAATCTGATACATTACGTCCAGAATTTGAGCAGCTAAACGAAATAATTTGGGCAAACTTTCTTCTTGAAAATTGTTCCTCTAGATCATACGAATCCAACGCCACTGACGGCTCTCAATTCGGATCTAAAACGAAGAAGTTATGGCCGAAATACTAACTGACCTGCACAAAATCCGAAACTGAACTTTAACATAACTTCAGTCCAGAATTTGACAATCTTAGGGATGAAATTAAATTTCGATCCTTCACAAGAGTTAGCCCTATATCTTAACTTTATTTTCCTCAAGAATCAACTCAATCGGATTCGTATAACTCCGAAAATGGCAAAATACTGAACCATGTTCAGAAAATTATCAACTTATAACCTATAACCCATCTCTTACTTTGGTTCCATCAATCTCTTTCCATTAAATCTCCTAAAATCATAATTCTTCATAAAATGAGCGTAATTGTCTTAGGAATCCAACGCTTCAAAAATCAAGTCAATCGGATTTGGACGACGGAATTATAAGCAAAAGATTACAAGCGGGATCGGATTAAAACAAACTATCGGAACTTCAAAATTGAACTTCTTAAAAATCATATCTCTCGATCCCGAACTCGGAATTGTGACAAATTTGGTGTCTATGGAAAGATAAAAGGAAGCTCTACAACTTCCCTGAAGAACAGAAAAATCCAATTAGCTTCCAAAGAAATCAAATTTCCACTCAAAGATTACATCTTAATCGCTTTTCCTAAACAACTTCCAATTTTCATCTCTCATAACTCCTAGCCCGATATCGAAAATTACAAACTTTATGGCGTCGGAAAGATCGACATACAAGCTACAACTTTCAGTAAAGCCACTTTTTCCAATTTCGACTAAATCCATACGACGAGTGGCCTCGAAGTACAGCACATTCAAATCTATACTTAATAACATTTTCAAAACAAAACATATCTTCCGAAATTCATATCTCTCAATCCCGACGTCAAAAAATAGCAAACTTTATGTCCACGAAAAGCTCTCGACAGAGACTACAAGTTTCACGTTGATCATTTTCTCGGATTTTGCCTCAATTAAAAAGTCAATTTTTTTCTCAAAGTCAAACTTCAAACGAACTTTGACTTATCATAACTCTCACTCCCGATATCGAAAAATATCAAACTTTATATCTACGAAAAGCTCTTGACATAAACTACAAGTTTCCAGAAGACCATTTTATCAAATTTTGCCTCAAACAAAAGTCAACTATCAAGTCAAACATTCTCTCTCCAAAAAGTCAAACTTTCTAAATTCTTCAAATTTTCACACTTTTTCTCTTTAATTATTGCTATTTAACTTTATTTCAATCAACTCATCCACTTTCCTCTCATAATCCATATAAGTTCACTCAAATATCAAAGTACTCAAAAATTAAACAATTCTTTTCTCATAAATTATTTCTTCATTTCATCAAATTTCCTTAAATTCATAATTTTCTCACCAATTTCTTTCTCATTTAAAATTTATTTTAATATTTCTATTTTTCATCAAAAGTTCGGGGTCCAACATGTACTCCTGGACAAAGCTTACAAGAGTCAAAAAGGTACAAGAGTAAAAGAAAATTCCGCCCATGCTCGAATAATAGCAGAATTGACGCAATCCACTTCATCGAATTTAAGCAAAGAAAATTGAAAGAGTGCTAATAAAACAAACACTGAAAGAATTTAAGCACATGAGATTGAACAACAGAGAATCACTCGGGATATGGTGTTTATGCTCAACTCACTTGTGTTTAAGGATATTTTCTCTCCATCCGCTTAATGCATCTCTACCATAGGCTTGTATCAATTTTATTTCTCCACTACAAGGACTATCATTTTGAAGATCAAGAGGTCTTTCGGGGTTGTAATGGCGGAGGGCTAGATGAATGGATGAAGTGAAAGAAGAAAAATATGAGCATCTTGCGCACTAAATGAGGAATTGATGTCAATGACCAAATTAAGCGAACCTTTGAAATAAATTGAATACAATTTTTTTTAACCATTTTGGCTATCTCATTTTGAGATGCTAATCCTTTTGGGATACACAAGACTAAAACTTTTCCATTTTCCTTCTTCTTCTTTTTTAAACCAAACAACAAAACACAATTCTGACCGCATCATTTGAATATGTATGCAAATACTCATGAGTAAAGGCTCGAGGGCTAGAAAGGTAAAAGTGTTTAAGGGTTGGTGTTTGGGGAAAGAAATTTGAAAGAAGGAACGCTCTATCATATCAATAAAATTCTAGTCCATCAAGCTTTGAGTAAAATTGACACAAGTTCTAGAGAAGTATGAACTAGCGGATGCACACAAAGATATAGAAGAAGAATTTGGCTCGAATATCCTTCCAACAAGGGTTTTGTCCCGATGATCAATCTCAAGTCTTAAAACGACAATACTATCTTGTTAGCATGCTCCCATTCACTTTGTTTTGAAAACTTCAAAGTTAAAATTTTACGGATCGAATTATCGTTCGAAGAATGGAGAGTATTTTCAAAAATTCAAGTATCGATTTTGAAACTTGTAAATGATTTGCATGCAGAGGACAAAAAGAATATATGCAGAAAATATTTGATTGAGTTTCAAATTTATCAGTAAAATTTGAAAGGGCCCACAAAATTATACACAAATTCTAATAGGCATGCAATGCAAAATATAAGAAGGAACTAGCTCCCCACACTTAAACATGGCATTGTCCTGATGGCGAAGTAGCAAGCACACATAGAAGCATGAAACAAAATTGACAAAAGCTCAAAGCGTAAGTGGACAAAAGGAAGGATCCAAGAACTAGTTAAAATTACAACAAAAGAAGAAAATACAGAAAAACAACAACAAGAAAGGAAAACAAACAGCTTAAACTATCTTTGCGAGATCGTCACCGGCGGATCCAGGAGGGTAGCGGCAGAGAACTAGGCAGCGGCGAGAGACCGGAGTGGGAAGCGGAAGGGCAACCCAGGTGAGCTGCAATCATGGAGAGCATGGCGCTATTGAATTCATGATCAGCGAGCCAGTGCGCTGACCAAGTGGCGAGGCACGATCGGCCGATTGGGCCTCAAGCCGGTGGATGTCATCTCGGAGCAGAGCCACCTCGGAAGGAGCAGGGGGGCGGTAAGTGGGGAAGACACCGGAGAAGAGACACGAGGCGGAGAAGGGACATGAGGCGGAGCCTCGGGGGAAACTGGAGGGACTGGAGGATGGGGAGAGGGTGAGGAAGGAGTTGCGGGAGCAGGCTGGGCAGGAGGAGGGGGTGCAAGGGTGCAAGGGCGACCGAGACGGACGTAAACAAAAGGAGGAGCGGGCTCGAAGGTGAGATCGGCGGAATGCTCCAGAACTCGAAAGGCCCGGAACAAGTCGGAAATGAGGTGGGGAAAAAGAAGGTAATGCTGGATATTGGTGGCCAGAACACATTGGCGGAGGGCGGAGGCTATGGCTGTGGCAAGATTGGCAGGGCGGCCGACCATGAGAAGGTATATATATAGGGCCTGTTCTTTAGGGATATTTGTGAGGTGGAGGGTAGGAAGGATGTTGTTACATATGAAATGCAACCAAGTGCGAGCTTGAGGGTGGAGGTCGAACAGCGGATATACCGATTGAGAGCCGGGGTTGAAACCCTTGAGTCCTCGCAGGCGTAGAGTACTAATGACATCATCCGGGGTGAATTCTGGATGAGGTCTAGATAATGGCAATGAGAGACAACAGGAGATGGAAATGTTCTCGGATGATATGAGAGGAGAAAGCATCGAGGATAGAGACACCCCGAAAACTAATTCCGTGGGTGTGGAATAGCGAGCATAGGAGTAATATTGGCGGACGAAGGTGAGGTTGCCAACTGCTCGAGGTCAAGGCAAGGCGGTCAACTCGAGTTGGAAGAGTTGTCCCACAAAGGGTTGGTTCTTTGGAGTGAGAGGAAGGGTTTTCTTTGAGTATATCCTGCTGGCAACACGAGTGGCCAGCTGATCATCTCGGGATCCATCGGGCGAGAGGGGAAGGATCGGAAAACGAGGATGACGGGAGATTGGGAGAAGGGAATGAGTGTGGTCGGAGGAATCGGAAGAGGAAGGCTGCTGCTCGGTCGAGAGGCTGCTTCATTCGAGCATGATCCTGCAAACACAACGTTAGAAACAAGTAAGTTCTTGAGAAAACTACACGAATCAGCCTCCTCGTCACGGCTAATGATCATTCGTCGTGACGAGTCGAGGTCCTCCCATTCGCCGTGATTTAACATGAGAGTTCGTTGCGACGAGGAAGTCCTCTTCCATTATTGCGACCTACAAGATGTTCGCCGCAATGACTGAGTACACACTTTTGCGCGGGCGGTATGAAACTTCGTCGCGATGACGAGCGGTGATTCTGCGAAGAGACGCGGCGAACAACGCTTCATTGTTCGTTACTAAATCTAACAAATAACAACGAGAATGGACAAAATGAAAGAATAAGAACACTTACCTAAGGTCGAAAACAAAGATGGGAGAAGATTTGAGAAGGTTGGGAGCTTGAAACGCATGAGGCACAGTTGGGAGGCGGCAGCGAGGGCTGGCGAAGGCGAAGCGAGGAAGAAGAAGAAGGCGAGAAAGAGAAGGAGAAGAATAAGAAATAAAGGCGGAAGCAGACAAAAAAGACGCGAAGGAGAAAAGATGAAAAGGGCTCCGGACAAAGAAAGTCCAATGGTCGGTAGGGCAAACCAGAACTATTCGTCATGCGACCACGGCGCGTTTGTCGCGACGAAAAAAGAGACAAGTCCTAAAAGCGTTGCGACGAGCAGGTACGTTCGTTGTGATGAACCGCCCAAACAAAATGTAAATTCTAAGGATCCTATTCGAATTGCACAAACATTCAGTCAATCAATTCACATGCACAAATCAACCATTCTTTTTTATCTATATCATGCTTCACTACAAGAAACATGCAGAGCCAACATAAAGGGATCAATTTATTGAGACAGAAAATAGAAATCCTACCTGACTACAGCTATTCCTACTGGATGGTTCTCTCCCCCACACTTAAATAATATAATCATGCTCAACAATATGCACGTTGGTATCAAACATAAGCACAATTATATAGTAAATGAAGGAAAGAGAAAACTTGGCACTCAAGACGGGTCTTGTAGCTCGGGATGGATGTGCGGTTGATATCCAAGCTCCATATCAACGGCTTGGGTCTGGGGCAGCTCCATGTCCATTCCGTATCTGAATAAGCACCTATACTATCATCAAAATAAAGCGCCTCGAAGAGATCATTAGTGGTCGGGGTTAGAGTTTACGCAAATTCGAACAAGCATCATCAATCACAACATCAAGCATATTCACCCCGAGCAAGGTAATCCTCGTTAGGGTGCTTCATAGCTTCATACATGTTGAAGGTAGCGTGTTGATCACCAACCTCCATGGTGATCTTCCTTCCTTCATCTTGATCATTGTACTTGCCGTCCAAGGAAGAATTGTCCAAGGATTAGAAGTGTCTGCACCACTTCATGAACATATCCGAAGACGTAAAATCGGCAGGGAACACTAATCCTTTCACTTGGACCAGAATGTCCTCAATGATGCCCACAGGGTGTCGGAAGGATCTGTCAGCCAACTGTAACACTACCGAAGTAGGTTTTACGCTCTTAACCCCCAGGGCTTCATAGACAGATTTTGGCATCACATTGATTGCCGCTCCCAAATCCAGCAACGCTCTTCCAATTGTCACCTTTCCTATGACACAAGGAATAGTGAACGATCCTGGGTCTTGACACTTTACCGAAATTTGGGGCTTGAATAATGCGGAAACATTCGAGCTGACCTGGACTCTCTCATTCGGCCTAAACTTACGCTTGTTTGTGCACAAGTCCTTCAAATATTTAGCGTAGGCCGGAACTCTCTTAACCAGGTCCAAAAGGGGCACATTCACTTCCACCTTCCCAAATAGGTCAATAATTTCCTTTTCATGTTTCAGTTCGTTGACCTTCTTGCTCATCAAGTAGGAATTTGGGAAGGGAAGGTCCTTCAGATTGACTTCCCTTTGTGTTGCTTCATTTCCACTAGATTTTTCCTTTGCAGCACTTTCTCCTGGACTGCTTGATGGTTGCTCTGCTTTCCTCGATGGGTAATTTCTTCTTTTCTTCACAATTCCTCTTCGCGATCACTCTCGATCGCATGACCTTCTTTTCTCTTACTTGAGGTGTCTCTTCAACCTCAATTTCTTGGCGCATTCTTCTTCTTGAGAATGCTAAATTGCACTTTCTTTCCACTCCTTAATTCAATTGCGTTAGGGCTTTTGGTTTATGACCGTGTTGGAGGAATTGATCCGCTACTCCTCGCTGATTTTCACTCGAGTTGTTGGATAACCGAGTGACGTATGAGTTCAGGTTTTCGCCTTGGTTTCCCATTGATCCATTTGCTTTTCAAAGCGGTGAAACGCTTGACATTCTTCGAGGAGTCTGCTGGATTAAGTTTGGGATGGCGTTGAACCGATTACCGTAGAGGCTCTTTCTTCCTTCATCAACGTCATCATACCATGTAGCAGTTGGTTGGTGTCCTCTTTTGGCGGTTGTGGTTGCACCGCCGATGCTTCTTGTCGTGGAACTGGTTTGTAGATGTTCGACTCTACTCCTTGTTGAAAACGGTTGGTTTCTCTTCCTCATTACTCCTCCAACTAATGTTAGGATGAGATCTCCATCCTTCATTATACGTGTTGGAGTCGGATCCCACTTAGGATTTTGTCTCCCGGGTACCGCAGAGACTTTTTCATACCTCCGGGACGAACCTTTGGTTATGTGCATCACCGATCCGCAAGATTCACAACTAGGTGCGGCCGATTCGATGGGAAGATGAAGGCGATGCACATTCAAATTCTTCACTCATTTGCAATCGAGGATAACGTGAAGTTATCCTATGCTCTAAGGAATCCACCTTTGATTCCAGGCTTTCCATCCTTTTATGCGGTAGACATGGCTCTACTTCATGAACATTCACGGAATCACGAGCACTATATCTTTGATGGTTGAGGCCATCCTCTTGATTAAGGCCAGCGCTTGAAAGTGCGGTGAGATCGATCAACGATCCTCCGGCAAAGATCTAACATTCCTTGTCTCGATTCTTCACCCCATCATAGAAATATTGAACAAGTTGTTCATCGGGAATTTGATGATGGGGGCATCGAGACAACAGATCCTAAATCTGTTCCAAAATCATCTGAGGACTCGTCGTAGTCTTGCTTGGCGAATAGATTTCTTTCCTCATTAGCGACGTCCTCGAAGTGGAAAGTACTTTTCGAAAGCTTTTCTCAAGTTGGCCCACTATGGTAGGCATTCGCGACATGCCTTGGGAGGCTCATGTACCACTCCGGGCCTTTCCTTCAGGGATAAGTGAAATACCTTCCACAAAGACATGATCTAGGGAGCTCCTACGGGTTTCATGCTTTGACAAATCATTGTCGGTAGCTTGTAAATGCATGTAGGGATCTTCTCCCGCCAAACTGTGAAATTTGGGAGAGAATTGATCAATAGCCCTTAACCGAAATTCACGTCGAAGTTCGGGCGAGGCTTGATGAAGGGTCATAATTGACGTCCGAGGTCGTAGCTTCTCGATCGTTCTCGCTGTTGTTCCTATGTTCTCATCGACTCTTTCACGATCACCATTTAATCCATGATCTCGTTCCTAGGTTGGTGACCGGAAATTCTTGATGTTCACCATTTCTCCTACTTGATGTTCTAATGTGCTAAGGGTTGCTTGCTCTCTTACATCCTTCCTCGCTTCCTTAAGTATCGCTCGATTTCAGGTTGAAAATGAACTAACCTAAGTCTACGGGCATGCACAAAAGAAGTTCTCTAAATTAGCTCACTAAAACAACGGCGAAAGAAAGGGTTTAATTCACCCACGGTTAAATGCGGCTCGTATGAACTCGTTGCGACTAACGAAACAAAATTGCGAATATTAAATCATGACGAATGTATGAACTTCGTTCGACAAGCGATGAACTTCGTTGCGACGAATGATGAACTAAATCGCGCCCAAGAATCAAAGCAAAGCACAATAACTCAAATTAGGCACGATAAGCAGAACAATCAAACTAAACACTTAAAGCAAAATGTAATTAAGCTCACCAAATGAATTAACACTAAAAAGATGAAGCAAATGAATAAAACAAAATTATTAAATGCAAAACAGAATGCAAACAACAAAACTATAATGTAAAACAAACACTTGGCTAACCTAGAAAACCAATTACTTTGGTTCCCCGGCAACGGCGCCAATTTGATCGCGGCTTATCGTTCAATCCGAAGATTGATCCT
This sequence comes from Erythroxylum novogranatense, assembly GCA_029891385.1. Taxonomy (NCBI): domain Eukaryota; kingdom Viridiplantae; phylum Streptophyta; class Magnoliopsida; order Malpighiales; family Erythroxylaceae; genus Erythroxylum; species Erythroxylum novogranatense. Next base: position 123,692 of record JAIWQS010000181.1, on the reverse strand, counting down.
TGGAAACCGGTCAAAATCAATTTATACCAAAATTGTAACATGTGCAACCTCGAATTGACTCTCAAGGAACCAGTGTAGCATTGATCTTAAGACTAGCCTAATCTAGTGATGCATGTAATTAAAGCAATTTAAGGGGGGTTTTGGCTTGATCTTTAAAATTAAAGAAAGCTAAGTATGAAATAAATATTTTTGGGATTTTTAAAAGGCAAGACAATTTGAAATAATTAAGATTGAAAACAATTAACTAAAGTTCTCCTAAAAATGTGGCTCAGGTCATCATCATTCAAAATAAATGTCGGGTTTGAAATCCACTAAGTTTGAAAACATAACCTTAACAACTCGTTAAGTCCAAGAATTTAATTAATCAACTCGATTAATTAAATCTTATTAAAACCCTTAGTGTATGGTATGAAATGATTTATGCAATAAATCAATCGAGATAATAACACAACCAACAACCAAACACAACTAGGCGATTAGATTAATTAATGCAAAATCAAGGCGATATACATGAGACTTCATGTATTCAGCACAATATTCAACACAAACCAATCATAATATAGATCAAAGTTTAACATCCTACTAAACTATAGCAAGATTCATTCGGTCATACAATGCAATCTCGACTCGAGTCGTTACAAAATACGTAAATCTAAAACTAAGATCGATTACCCCATGTTGAGCTCGGAACTCGACCCGTTGCTACATCTTCGGAGATCCAACGTCCTAGCCACGTGATCTTGGTAAGTCCATCATTGCTGAAATATCACCTCGGTTCATGACTCCAACGACGAGCAGTTGACAATGGGTGCGACGAATGATGGAAGAGATGAAGATGATGATGGTGGGCGTCAAATGTGGCTCAATCGCAAAAGCGGAGAAACAAAACTATCGAAAATATGGAGAAGGCGAAGGATGGAGAGCTACCTCGGGAATGCGGCAGTCCTCTTTTAACCTAAAATGGAAGGTTTTATAAGAGTCATGGCGAATCGGGTCGAAACGGTGGATAATTTTGCTATTTAAGGTCGGGTATCCGACATTTGTCGCGACTAATGAATAAAGTTAAATCATGACGAATGAAAATGGTCACTCGTCATGACGAATTAATTTATACCAAATAACCGTCATGGCGAATATCTGCGTTAGTTAAATCCCGACTAATGGATGGCTTCTCACGACGTGTTGACTTTCTCTTGTTGACTCCATTGTTCCTACAAAATACAACACCTTTGCGGTATCAATTGTCCCAATAAAAGTTATGCAGAAATTAATATCAAATGACAACAAAATACCGACAATGTGTAAATTATAAAAGCTCGATATGAGAAACCAATTTAAGCACAAAATCATGAATTAGAATTAACAAGTGCATAATTACTTAAGAAATTAGGGCGATTTATAGTATAAATTTGGCTCAATCAATCATGTACATTTCAGTAATCATGCAATTTCACATTGGCAAGTAATTCACATTGAGCATTTAGGCGATCGAGAATTTGGAAAACCAACTAGGTTACTCACATGTAACTTCCAGAACTCTTTTGAAGTCCCAAAGAAGTCCGTGGAATGGCGATCCAACGGCGCCTCTATAACAGTTTAAATACAGTCCCATTACTAAATGCTCAATTAAACATTTCAGTGATGCATATGTCTCAGTGGAAATATGTACAATGCATGTTCACGATTTTTCCGGCGCTAAAACCCAATGTTGAACTCTTAAGTCCCATTCTAACTCTTCGCTCAATTGATCGACAATAATTAATCCAATCTTATAATTCAGTTCAATTTCCCTATAGCAATTCCCTATCCATTGGGTCAAAACCTTTATTGAAATTCCCAATTAAAACTCCAATTGTCTCAATTCAATATTTAAGTCACACTATGAACCATAATTGACCTTATTCTCTATTAATCAGTACCATAATAATTAAATTCCGACTCTCATAATTATCCTCAACAGTAGACCTCTTTCCCTAGTTCATAATGAATCGAGAATCACCTCGATCGGAGGTCTATACCATAAGTTATACCCATAAGCTAAAAATCACTCCATCGAAAATCGTCCTTCGCCGACCTACACCCTCGCCATGACGAAGAGAAGATCGCTTGTTTGTCAAAGCGTGGAACCAGGCGCTCATCGCGGCGAAAGCACTAAATTTTCTACGCCACGAGGCCACGCCAGAACGTCATGACGTCGCGGCAGCACCGCTTCTCCGATCGCATTTTCCTCTTCTCTCTAAAACCAAAGATTAAAACACTCCCATCTACCCAACTCAACCATAATAAATGCCATAAATGCATTAGAAACCATTAATAACAACATTAAAGTCATAAATACTTACCAATCAAGATCAAAGCCACAAATCACCGTAAACCTAAAATCCTTCCAAATCAACGATAACCCACTCTCGATCCTTCTCGACCTTCATCAATTACAATAAACCGGTTAGGCTAGCATAATGAGAAGAAAACCATAAAGAAAGATCAAAGAATCCTCACCGATGGGAGGAATCGAAGATAAATGGGAGGAGGAATAGAAGAAATGCTTTTTGCCTTAGGATAAATCCCAATTTCAAACCTACCTATTTATAGACATAGGTCTCTCAATCATCCAAATTTCAGGTCTCTAAATTTCAATGACTCAACATATTAATTTCACGACAAGATAACTCTAAATTTTTCCATTGCCATTGGACAATTCTTTCAAGATTATCTGATCGATCGATTACGCCACTCCAAAATTTTCGGTCCGGGCATTTTCTCCCAAATTTCCTGAAAATTTCCTATAAGCCACTATCAATTGCCAATCGCTCTTAGACTATTCTAAATCAGTCATTCGAGCCTAATTATCCTAATTTCTCAATTAATCACAATCCGATCGATTCGATCGGTTTTTCACAATCCAATCAATTCATACTCATGATAAAACGTCGGAAAATCATGAATGCATGTACTATGAATAAATGCATATGCAATAAACTGTTCCTCTATGATCGAGGGCCAAGAACATGTTCAATCGGTGAATGCAATGAACCTATCGGTCGACCAATATTACCAAAATACCGCACTAACGATAGCAGGATGTTACAAAGAATCAACGGTTCAGATATACCCATGGGTGATTGAACACCCTTACTGTCGTGCATGTGGCAATCATGAAGCACCTTTTGAATATATTTGGATTGAGTCAAGAATAGCCCTTTAGCATCTCGTTGGACGTCAATACCCAAGAAGAAATTCAACAACCCAAGATATTTAAGTGAAAATTGCTTGGCAAGAGAGGCAATAACTTGTTTAACAAGCAGTTCACTATTGCCAATGATGATGATATCGTCGACATAGACCAAGATATAAATTGTAACTCCCAAATTATGCAGCACAAAAAGAGAATTATCATAAGTAGACATTTTGAATCCCATTTTCCTCAAGAAAGTGGTAAGGGCATCATACCAAGCTTTAGGTGCTTGTCAAAGCCTATACATTGCCTTTTTCAAACGACATACATGATTGGGGAGATCTGGATGCTCATAACCTGGAGGTTGAGACATGTAGACCTCCTCTGCTAGTGTTCCTTGTAGAAATGCATTGTTAACGTCAATTTGATGCAAATGCTAGTGGCATTGGACAGCAATAGTTAAAATAGTACGGATCGTGACCGGTTTTACCACGGGGCTCAAGGTATCATGAAAATCAACTCCATGTCATTGTGTGAATCCTTTGGCAACTAAGCGTACTTTGTACTTGTCAATGGACCCATAAACCTTTGTTTTAACACGAAATAACCACTTACAGGGGACAATGTTTTTGGTGTAGTCATGTGGAACCAATTCCTAAGTCTGATTCTTCATTAACGCATCAAATTCAACTTGCATTGCCGCTCTCCAAGAAGCAGATTTTTATGCTTGTTTATAAGTGAAAGGAATAAAATTATCATTAGTGGTAACTTGAGCTATGTAGTCAACTATTTTACAGCGCTTAAAGATGTCATTTTGGGATCGGGTGACTATAGTACGAGTGTAGCTCCCCCTTTCCGTAGAGTATACACCGGGACGCCCGTAGGTCGTACCGATGCATAACCTACGATGAGGGTGCACTACGATTCGATCATTTCTATAAACCTCATGGCATCAATATAATAAAGCAGTAAGATCACATTCACTAAATTTTAAAACCAAAAGATACTTTTCATTCCATTCCTTAAAATCATAAGTACACCATCAGTCATATTTACAGCTGTACAACCCAAAATAACTAACGCAACTCCTAGATAAGTCATCCACAAAATATCCCAAAAGATCCCCAGCTGACCGACCTGTGGGCCATGCTCCTCTCGCCGGCACTCACACAGCAGGAAAAGTCTCACTAACTGGAGCTAAGAGTCAACTATCGCTGTCCTGAAAAATTAGATGCAATATTAGGTGAGTTTGCGAACTCAGCGAGAAACCATCATCAATGGTTTACCCAACTCATGCAAATACAAATAATTCACATTCTATCATATATAGCACAACCAGAAAATCATATATATTCAATTTCACCTTTATAGGGCGTATCGCCCTTCATACATTTCACATTTTATCAATCATATACAAAATGCAAATGTGACACTTTTCAGTTTATTACGTTGTTGTGACCGTGCGCCTGAGCTCATATACGTTGAGCCATTGGCTCTGAAAACATTGGGCTCAAAAGCCCTAATACGTTGAGCATAAAGCTACGAAAATCGTTGGGCACTAGGCCCTCATGCGTTGAGCTTAAAGCTCAATACGGTCTGCATTCCGGCCACAACCGCTTTTATCTGATCATACTGTTATGCATGTATGCACATGTCCAATTCACAATTATTGTGTCACAACCTATCACACTATGTCCAATTTCAAATTTAAACCAATTAATTGCAATTTAACACTTCTATAACAATTCCAAATATTTCAGACACCTGTGGTCCGAAATCAATCAAAAGCAATCACATATAATTCTCCTTTTATCTCCACATGGCATAGGTGCATAAAATTAAACACATAAGGATTGAGAAACCATCTAGGTTACTCACCTCAGAACTTCCGAGCTACTGCCGGGAAGTCTCGCCTACGTCAGACAATCGGCGGTCTACTGGGACCTCTATAATAATCAAAACATAGATAACATTACTAATTATATCAATTCCAATGTTCAATGATGCATATGAATCGAATAATGTACATACTATACATGTTATGACATTTCCGACCCTAATCCCAAATTATCTCAATACCGCGAGTTCACTCTAATCCATAGCGATTCATAATACCATAATTCAATTGACTATATTCCCATCAATCACTAACAAATCCCAATTTAACCTTAAAATTCTCCAATTAAACACATCATTTTTGGCTTAATTAGGCGCCCTCGCCGACGCTTTGATCCTCGCCACGGCGTGAAATCTTTGCTTTCGTCAGCGACGCGGCTGCTGCTTTTCGTCGCGACGTCTGATGAAAATTAAGCTCGCCACGGTGCACATCCACTCGTCACGGCGTGCGCAAATCAACTCGTCATGACGTACAAATTAATATTAAATCATGACGTGCGAAAGATGGGGCTCACAAGTGGCGTGTTCATCTGCGTCATGACGTCGCGAACCCAATTTTCCAGATTCGGTGATAACAACTCCAAATCCAAATTTTCTCCTTTCAAACCACTCTCAAATAATTCTATACATATCATACAACTAATCCTTAACCTCTAATTCATCAAACAACCAAAATCTCTAAATTTCCATACCAAATTCAACGAAAACTACCGTCGAAACCCTAAATGCCAAATCCTCAATTTTTCAAGTTAAATCATCAAACTAACTCAATCAATTAACAAATCGACTATATAAATCATGAAGGAAACAACTTACTTGATTAGAAACCTCGATCTCAGCGAAATCCTCGAAGGAGAAGGAAGAAGAAAGCATCGTGAAAGACAATTTCAAAAGGGTTAGGTTTTTATACCTAAAGGAAATAAGGGCTTGTTTGGCAAATGGAATTGCCACAAGTCCGATCCGAACATCCTCAATCCAATTTCAAATTCTAATTTCTCCCGAATTCCAATAACTCTAAACCCTAATTCCTCAAATCAAAATTATAATCTCCATTACCATTGGTTAATCAAATTCAGAATCGGAAATTCACATAAATCAGTCATTAGCCAATTTCCCGGTCTGGACCTATGACTCCAAAAATTCCAGAAAAATTCCTATAAATCCTCAAAAATAGAAAACACATAATCATATACTCCAATTTCAAAATTCAAATTCCAAAATCTCATTTCTCACTCCAAATCAAATTCTCGAACCTAATTTGACCTAATTATCACACTTGCCCTAATCATCTCCAAATCCAAATTATCCAAATCAAACTGGAAATATGTCATACATGCATGTACGTACGAATGCCAATACAATAATTACCAATTATACATAATTCAATAATGCATGCACATGCAAAAATACGTATGCAGTGAATTGTACCCATCCCATCGGTGACGGGATGTTACAATTCTCCCCTCCTAATAAAAATTTCGTCCCGAAATTTCTTACCTGACTGATCGAACATATGAGGGTACTGCCTCCTCATGTGCTCCTCAGTCTCCCAAGTCGTCTCCTCGGTCGAATGGTTCTTCCAAAGGACTTTCACCAATGGAATCACCCTGGACCTCAACTGCTTGACCCGCGATCCTATAATCCGCACCGGCTCCTCCACATAACTCAAATCACTCGCTATCTCAATATCCTGAGCTGGAATCACATGGGTCGGGTCAGAACGATATCTCCGAAGCATGTTCACATGAAAGACATTATGCAACTGAGACATCTCACTCGACAAGGCCAATCTATACGCCAACGGTTCAATCCTCTCGGTAATCTCATACGGACCGATATACCGAGGACTCAACTTACCCTTGCTGCCAAATCTGAGAACTCCTTTCCACAGAGACACTCTGAGAAACACTCTATCACTCACAGCATACTCCATCTCTCTCAGATGCTGATTCACATAACTCTTCTGCCTGTCCTGAGCCGCCTTGATGCGACTCCGAATCAACTATACCTTATCCACTGTATTCTGGATCAACTCGGGACCCTCTAACATCTTCGTACCCTCTTCATCCCAATAAAGAGGCGATCTGTACTGTCGTCCATACAATGCCTCATACGGTGCCATACCAATGCTGCTCTGGTACTGATTATTATAAGCAAACTCTACCAAAGGCAAATACTGATCCCATGCACCTCGGAACTCCAATACACAGGCTCTCAACATATCCTCAATAATCTGAATAGTCCTCTCACTCTGCCCATCTGTTTGAGGATGAAACGTTGTGCTGAAGTTTAATCTCGTACCTATAGCCGACTGCAAACTCCTCCAAAATCTCGAAGTAAATCTGGGATCCCTATCTGACACTATCGATCTCGGGACCCCATGCGATCGCACAATCTACGCTACATACTTACGGACCAAGCGATCGAGAGTATTGCTCTCCTCATTTGGCAAAAAGTGAGTCGATTTAGTCAACCGGTCCACTATGACCCAGATCGCATCATGCTGCCTCGGCGTCCTAGGTAACCCCATAATGAAATCCATCGTAATCGTTCCCATTTCACTCCGAATGGGTATGAATGCAACCTCCTAATCGGGCACAGTGCTCGGCCTAACTTTCTTGTACGTCGATACATAGAAACATACTCTGCTACATGCCTCTTCATACCTGGCCACCAGAAATGCAACTTAAGAATGCGATACATCTTGGTGACACCCGGGTGCATGGCATAAGCGGCCAAATGAGCCTCCTCCAAGATCTCACGCCTCAGATCATCTACATCCGAAACACATAATCTCTGGCCCATCCAAAGAATCCAATCTCTCAGCTCAAACTCAGACAGCCATCCAGATATGACTCTATCAATCAATCTCACCAACGCTGGATCCTGATCCTGCACTCTTCTAATCCGATCATGCAATACTGGCCTGAGTCTCAAAGTCGCAATAAGAGCTCCATCCTTACTCAAATCCTTCTGCACATTAAGAGCTCTCAACTGAACCAAACACGGCAACCTCGAAACCTGAATCTGAGTTGCACTACCATGAGATCTCCTACTCAATGCATCAGCCACCACATTAGCCTTTCCCAGATGATACTCAATAGTGTAGTCGTAGTCCTTAAGCAACTCTAACCATCTCCTCTGCCTCAGATTCAGCTCTCGCTGACTCAACAAATATCTCAAACTCTTATGATCAGTGAAGATCTGGAATGTCTCCCCATACAAATAATTTCTTCATATCTTCAGAGCAAAGACAACTGCAGCTAACTCCAAGTCGTGCACAGGGTAATTCATCTCATGGGATCTCAACTGTCTCGAAGCATACGCTATAACTCTCCCATGCTGCATCAGTACACATCCTAAATCCTGCTGCGAAACATCACTGAAAATCTCGAAACCTCCTGCTCCAAATGGCAGGGCTAACACCGGCCCCGTAGTCAACCGATGTATCAACTCCTCAAAACTCCTCTGACACTCATCAGTCCTGTTGGGCCCCGAACTTTAATTGGATGTCAGAATTATTAAATGAGAAATTAGTGATGTTAAATGTTTATTTGGGTAATGTGAATTGGAGAAATTTTAAATGATATTTGGGGGTTAAAGCGTGAAATGGGTTTTTGTATATGTATTATGTTATAGATTAAGTTGTGAAGATTGAATCGTGCTTGAAGTAGATTGGACGAAGAGTATTGTGGTAGTGAGGAAAAAAAATGTGAAATCAAGATGGAAAGAATGGATTGGTCTTGATGACTTTGAGGCTTTAAAGAGATATGTATATGTTATGAAATGTCGAGTGAATATTATGAGTTAATGAAAGTTAAAATGAATGAGTTGATTAAGATGATTGAAATGGAAGTTGAAAGGTAGGAAATAAAGATTGAAAGAGTGAGAATTGGAAGAATTAGTGAAGGTGTGAAAATATGAAGAATTATGAAAGTTTGACTTTTGGGGATGAATAGTTGACTTTTGATTTAAGTGAAATTTGATAAAATGATATTCATGAACATGTAGTGCTTGTTGAGGGCTTTGGTAGCCATAAAGTTTGCGAATTTTCGATATCGGGGCTAGAAGTTATGATAGATTGAAGTTTTGATGTTGTTTAGGTGATTGAAAACCAGACGATGCATCTTAGCAAAAACCAGGCGATGCCTTGTAGCAAAAACTAGACGATGCAATGTAGCAAAAACCAGACGATGCAATCAGTAGCAAAAACCGACGAGGCAATCAGAAAGCAAAAACCGGATGATGTCTTGTAGCAAAAACCAGCTGATAGGAAAAGTGGACGCTACAGAATGTAGGAGATAGAATCAGCCTTTGTAGTCTTCATGAGAGTTATAGATCTAGATGTCTACTTTCTAACCGTCTAAGAATGAAGTCATTTCGACACCTATAGAGAAAGTTATGGCATTTGCGCCAAAACATGTCTGATAGAAATCAGATGATGGAAAAACCAGCTGATAGAAAAACCAGCTGAAGCAAAGCAGACGATATGGACTTGATATCGATAGATTTAGACAAAATTTCCTTCTTGAAAGTTGTAGATCTCTCTTTTCTCTATGAGATAGATACCAAGTTTGCCCAATTTGGATATCGGAGTCAAAAGATATGATCTATATAAGTGGACATGTGCTGGATAGAAAACCAGTGATAGGAAAACCAGAAGATGCAAAAATCAGACGAAAGATTAATTGAGACATTTGACCCTTTTAGAGACTGAATTTGGATTTAAGTTCTTCATGAACATTGTAGATCAGTCTTTTCTCTATGAAATAGACATCAATTTTGTCCAATTTGGAGTTCGGAGTTAAAATTTATAAGCGTTTGAAGTTTGGAGGAAAAATCAGCTGATGAAAATCAGCTGATGCAAAAATCAGCTGATGGAAATCAGCTGATCCAAAAATCAGCTGATGCAAAATCAGCTGATGGAAAAGTCAGGCGATGAACAGTAAATCAGGCGATAGAAAATCAGGCGATGAACAGTAAATCGAGGCGATAGAAAATCGATGATGAGCGATGAAAGCGAGATGGAAGGAAAACAATGCACTGCACAGATCAGTATTTTGAGGATATATGAAGCTACAAAGCTCGGATTGAGGTGATTCAAATTGGAGATTAAACTAAAGTTATAAGGCTACAACTTTGATGAAGAACACCGATCAAGATGGAGCCTCTAAGACTGTCGGATATTGGAATGAAACTCGGTGCGATGTGCGGTCTCGATTTTTATGCAGTGCGATAGTATTTTGGCCATAACTTCTTCGTTTTAGATCCGAATTGGCGTGGTTTGTTGCGTTGGATTACGTATGATCGAGAGAACATTACGAAGAAGAAATTTTTGTAAAATTCCTTTATTTACCTGATCAGAATTTGGAGCCAAGATATCAACTTTTAAGGGCAATTTTGGAAGAACACTTAAAGAGTTAAGTTAGTAGGCTTATAAGGAGGGGCATGAGAGTCTTTCCTCATTCATTAAATGACATGGCATGTGGATGTAGTATAAATAGAGGAGAAGCAGGCTGTGGTCGTGAGAGTTAGAGAAGCAGAATAAAGAGAAACAAAAGAAAGAAAGAAAGAAGAGAGAAAGAGAAGAGTGGGTTTGGTGGAAGGAGAAAAGAAAGGACAGCAGCTAGGGTTCGATTTTGTGAGCTTTCCAGGAGGATTTGAACATGCTCCAAGAGGAAAAAGATGAAGGATGAAGAGAGCTCTAGGATGAGCTAAGAAAATCGAAAATGGTGAAGAGTGAGGTAAAGCCGATTTTCAAGCTTCAAGCTTTTCTTAAAATTTTGGTGTAGAATCATGGAAAATATTATGGTTTTGTGGATTATGAAATTAGTTGTGATGTCTATGCTAAGATGGTGGTTTAATTTTGGATTAATGTGAGTTAGGGTTTATGCCCAATTTTGGAAATTGGGGCTTTGTAAATTGATGCATTAGATAGCTTGGAAATATGTTGGAATTGGGTTTCCTATAGTAAATTTTGAGGTTATGGTATTTATGATGATGAATTTGGATGATTTCGGTCTAGGAAATTTCAAAGTGGGCTAAAGAAAGAAGCTTCGAGAAATTAGAGCTTTGGACAAGTTCTAGCATGGATTCGAGGTGGGTATCCGTTTATAATAGAATTTATAAGCCATTACCGCTTTCTTTAAACAAAGAGATTTTCTGACTTAAATTGCATCATAATTGTTGCATCATTGCATAAATGATTTGAAAATCATTTTGATTCGATCATGAAATTTTGATGAATTGCAAAATACATTGTGTTATGCCTTGAAGACTTCATGGTGTGTATATTCGAAAAGAGCATTTGATAAATTGATTTGAGCATTATATGTGCTTTTGTGGGCAAGAGAGTAACGTTGTGATAGTCTCGCACGTAGACAAAAATAATGTGATAGCCTTCTCCGGCTGCTTCACAGGTAGCTCGAGATCCAAAAATAGACTCGTCGTGATTACGGTAAACTTGGTTTCCGTCGTGTTTATGGAACTCTCTAGCCATTTGTGTGCATTGCTTACGTGAATTGCCAAGTTGATGCATTCATGTCTTGTGACCTATGGATTTGTGGCTGAAAGCCTAAGGCGATCTGATTTGTAAAATGTGATTTTGATTACAAAGAAGAAACGAACTTCTTCAAAATGTGCTTTATGGATTTCAAGAAATGTTTTCTAAGACCATAAAAGAAAAAGATTTCAAGAGTTTTGCTTATTGTTTTGTTATAAACTGTTACCCATTGAGCGTAAGCTCACCCCTCATTACCATCCACGGTAATGAGAAGAAGATCTGTGAGCGAAAAGAGGATTTTGTATCTTTGTATTTGCATTCGGATTTTTTATATATTGTGATTGTATTGTGGCTTGTAAGGCCATTAAAATTTGTATATGATTATGGGATGGGATTATGTAAGTGAAATAGGGTTAGTATTTATGAATGTGAATTATGATCATGACTTGAGATATGACCAGAATTATGGAAGTGTTTAGATATAGGATTGTAAATGTGTATGATGGGATTCGGACGGAGGTCCAAGATTTGTGTGATGGGTTGAAATATTGAAGTGCTTTTGTGTATGGATTTGTGTATGGACATGATATGGAAATTATGTATGAATGGCGTGAGATGGATTGACGAAATTCAAATATTTGGTAATAAGCGAAATTGGGATAAAGAGAGATATGATTGTAGCGAATGATAAAATGTTTTCGAATCTAACGCGATATGATCGAATATGAAGGATTCAAAGGATCGAGGAATTGATGAAATACAAATTGGAAATTGAAACTACTTTGAACAATGTGTAAGTGGAAAAAAAAATGAAGCGATATTAGTTAAGTCATGATTAGTTCGTTATGAGTTGGGTTCCGAAAACGGGTCCCAACATTTATGGTCAATTGAAACTACTTTGAACAATGTGTAAGTGGAAAAAAAAATGAAGCGATATTAGTTAAGCTGCGATTCGTTCGTTATGAGTTAGGTTCCAAATGGGTCCCAACATTTATGGTATCGAGGCGCCAGATTATGATCTTACATGGCGCACGTGTATGCGTTAGACGACAAGAAATTGTGAAAAGTTTGAGGTGATAGATCTAATAGGAAAATGATGATACTCGATATGAGAAAAGGAAGTTGTGGATAAGTAGAGGCAATTATGGTAGAATCACATTCAATGCCATTATATTGGAAGTGTCGAAAGTCTTTGGTTGAGAATTTGAGTCTCGGATCGTTAAGTTGACGCCCTTAATCGGTCGATGATTTAGACCTCGATCGTAGTACTTATCGACATTCCTTTGATGGTAATCATTCGCATTAAGAAGAGATTAGTGGAATTGAGGTCAAAATTTCATGATGAATATGTATCGATAATTTCAATTGGATGAGAAATAAAGGAGCGAGGTGCCACCTAAATAACGAGATACGAGGAGTTTTGCAAGGATCGATTATACTTCGATTTCGCACCCTAAAGGAGGGCACGGATGAGTATAGAATAAGTCATATGTGTGAACTGCTGCTAAATGTTTGGACTATGAGAGACAATAGGAAGAAGGTATTTTGTTAGAATATAAGGCAATGAAAGTGTGGCTAATTGGAAATAAGAATTTTCGTGGTCCGATATGTTAGACATGAATTCAGTATTTATGGATATATCGGTGACTTCGATAATGGAATTATCTTTGCGGTAAGTGTTTGAATCGATATGGATATATCATTACTCGCAGGAATTGAATGAAAGGTAGTATGCAAGCAAAGTGGAACCGGTCGTAAGCGAGATAAGTTAGTGTATGACTAGAGAATGCAGGTCTTCCTTGACCAAGAGTGGGATTATAAGCTCTTACCTCGATTCAACAATGGAATTTGGTAATTCTTCCATAGTCCGTAGGACAAGGACCCCGGTATGGATCAACCAAAGTTGCTTCGTAAAGGAACCGATAAACGCAGGAGGGAAGTTTGAAATGAGATGATAGATTTCTAGGAGTTGTGATGTGAATCTCATACTCCTTTTGGATCGACTTCAGAATAGTGGACTCGGAAATAAATTTCCAAGAGTAGCAACCAGCTATTGAGAGTGCATCTTTGATCTTGTGATTGAGTATATGAGATCTATTTTCAGATATAGCTTATGGAGTCATCTTTGATCCCTTGAGTTAAGTTATGAAATGAATCGAGAACCGAGATAAAGTATGGTATAGATGATTTTGCCGAAAGGTAAGCTGCGATGGAGCGTAAAATTTGAATAGAGGTGATATTCAGAGGTTATTCGAATTAGTATGATTGGTATATCGATAGCATAAGATATGAATTGGTGATATGCCGAGATATAAGAGTAAACGAATGTGTCTCTTATATCATAGGTTTTGATCGTAAAGGCTATTGGATTAAGCAAATCGGATAATTTATTTCAAGGATGATCAATGAAAGGACAAGTCAAGAAATGAATATGTAATAACTCGACAAGAAGTATTGGAGTCCCGCTCTAATGGAGACTCAAGTAAAAGGGGTGGAATAAACTCCTGAGAAGGTATGCATTTCGTTTGATGTAAAGAGAAGTATGCTGTGTAAGTATGTTTCGGAGACTCAAGTATGCCTTATTGAATGTGTTTCAATCACAAGCAGTTAAGTGTGCAGTTGAGCTGCAATGTGGACAGAAGTTTGTATGAATGAGCAAACATGAAAATAAGCCAAGGGAGGTATGAGGAAATTCAAGGAATGGAAACAATCATTCGAAAAAGAATGTCAATTGGAAAATTGAAAAGAAAGTGTGATAATGTACCTTAATGAGGAATCGGTTATTTAAGGAATCGCGAGGACTAATCAAGAAGCACACGGAATATGATAATAATTGAGGGTGTTAACCAAAGGGACCGATAACACAATAATATTGGAGACCGAAGTGATCAAAGAGTAGATGATGTATTAAAAGTATTCGACGAATTGAAAGACTAGTCGGAACACGTGAGGAAAAACGTATGAAACTTATGATAAATGGAAGGAAGGAGAATTTTGAAGAATGATTTTAATGAAAATCAACTGCATGAATTTGGAAAGTTTGTCGTATGCACTGATGTTGTATAAGAGATTTGGATAAAATCTAATGGAGCATAATGAAGTGATTGCATATATGCGAGCAACTAAGGTTCTATGAGTTAAGGAGTTGATACATGTTTAAGAGTCGCTACACTAATGATTACTTTAAAGCTTGGAGACAGTATGAATAAAGAACATCTTGGAAGTATTTATGCAAGTACAGATCGTAAAAGCGGGGACAATCATTGAATTGAGAGCATGGAATAGGAATACAAAAGATTTTGATTGTATGAATGAGAAATTCCTATTAAGGCTAAGTATTTTTTTAAATGCATAAACAGAAAATTCGATATCGAGGTTATTGGAACCAAGAGCAAAAAGGAAGCATAATATGTAGGGGCTTGGTACGTCCCAATTAAGGATCAAGAAATTGTGAATCGCTTTGAGAGGTTGAAAACAGATCTGAAGTTTGAGTTCGAATAGAAAGAGGGCTACATGGTGATTGTAATAAGAAGAATGTGAAATTAATAATGATGGTTGAGAAAGGAGAATTTGCTGTTCGATATGAATTAATTCAGATGGAGTCTTATGAGATAGTGTTACTAGCAAAAGATATCCCGGATTCAAATGTGATTCGTGAGTGTGTTTCGAATTAGATGATATTAGTATTATTGTCACAAGAAGTTGGAAGTTGTGAGTGATCTGAACTAGAATGAGGAACCAACAAGAAAGTGATATGAATTTTGAGGACTAAATTCTTTAAGGAGGGAGAATTGTCAGGCCCTAACTTTAATTGGATGTCAATTATTAAATGAGAAATTAGTGATGTTAAATGTTTATTTGGGTAATGTGAATTGGAGAAATTTTAAATGATATTTGGGGTTAAAAGCGTGAAATGGGTTTTGTATATGTATTATGTTATGATTAAGTTGTGAAGATTGAATCGCGTTTGAAGTAGATTGACGAAGAGTATTGTGGTAGTGAGGAAAAAAATGTGAAATCAAGATGGAAAGAATGGATTGGTCTTGATGACTTTGAGGCTTTAAAGAGATATGTATATGTTATGAAATGTCGAGTGAATATTATGAGTTAATGAAAGTTAAAATGAATGAGTTGATTAAGATGATTGAAATGGAAGTTGAAAGGTAGGAAATAAAGATTGAAAGAGTGAGAATTGGAAGAATTAGTGAAGGTGTGAAAATATGAAGAATTATGAAAGTTTGACTTTTGGGGATGAATAGTTGACTTTTGATTTAAGTGAAATTTGATAAAATGATATTCATGAACATGTAGTGCTTGTTGAGGGCTTTCAGCCATAAAGTTTGCAAATTTTCGATATCGGGGCTAGAAGTTATGATAGATTGAAGTTTTGATGTTGTTTAGGTGATTGAAAACCAGACGATGCACTGTAGCAAAACCAGACGATGCAATCAGTAGCAAAACCAGACGATGCACTGTAGCAAAAACCAGACGATGCACTGTAGCAAAAACCAGACGAGGCACTGTAGCAAAAAACCAGACGATGTACTGTAGCAAAAACCAGCTGATAGGAAAAGTGGACGCTACAGAATGTAGGAGATAGAATCAGCCTTTGTAGTCTTCATGAGAGTTATAGATCTAGATGTCTACTTTCTAACCGTCTAAGAATGAAGTCATTTCGACACCTATAGAGAAAGTTATGGCATTTGCGCCAAAACATGTCTGATAGAAATCAGATGATGGAAAAACCAGCTGATAGAAAAACCAGCTGAAGCAAAAGCAGACGATATGGACTTGATATCGATAGATTTAGACAAAATTTCCTTCTTGAAAGTTGTAGATCTCTTTTCTATGAGATAGATACCAAGTTTGCCCAATTTGGATATCGGAGTCAAAAGATATGATCTATATAAGTGGACATGTGTTGGATAGAAAAACCAGTGATAGAAAAACCAGCGATAGGAAAACCGAAGATGCAAAAATCAGATTTAAAGATTAATTGAGACATTTGACCCTTTTAGAGACTGAATTTGGATTTAAGTTCTTCATGAACATTGTAGATCAGTCTTTTCTATGAAATAGACATCAATTTTGTCCAATTTGGAGTTCGGAGTTAAAATTTATAAGCGTTTGAAGTTTGAGGAAAATCACCGATGAAAATCAGTCGATGCAAAAATCACCGATGGAAATCAGTTGATCAAAAATCAGCTGATGCAAAATCAGCTGATGGAAAAGTCAGACGAAGGAAATCAGACTATGAACAGTAAATCAGACGATAGAAAATCAGACGATGAACAGTAAATCGATTTATAGAAAATCGATGATGAACAAGAAAGCGTATGGAAGGAAAACACCTGCACACAGATCAGTATTTTGAGGATATATGAAGCTACAGAGCTCGGATTGAGGTGATTCAAATTGGAGATTAAACTAAAGTTATAAGGCTACAACTTTGATGAAGAACACCGATCAAGATGGAGCCTCTAAGACTGTCGGATATTGGAATGAAACTCAGTGCAAGGTGCAGTCTCGATTTTTGATGTGTCCGATAGTATTTTGGCCATAACTTCTTCGTTTTAGATCCGAATTGAGCGTGGTTTGTTGCGTTGGATTCGTATGATCGAGGAGAACATTATGAAGAAGAAATTTTTGTAAAATTCCTTTATTTACCTGATCAGAATTTGGAGCCAAGATATCAACTTTTAAGGGCAATTTTGGAAGAACACTTAAAGAGTTAAGTTAGTAGGCTTATAAGGAGGGCATGAGAGTCTTTCCTCATTCATTAAATGACATGGCATGTGGATGTAGTATAAATAGAGGAGAAGCAGGCTGTGGTCGTGAGAGTTAGAGAAATGAATAAAGAGAAACAAAAGAAAGAAAGAAAGAAGAGAGAAAGAGAAGAGTGGGTTTGGTGGAAGGAGAAAAGAAAGGACAGCAGCTAGGGTTCGATTTTGTGAGCTTTCCAGGAGGATTTCAACATGCTCCAAGAGGGAAAAAGATGAAGGATGAAGAGAGCTCTAGGATGAGCTAAGAAAATCCAAAATGGTGAAGAGGAGGTAAAACCGATTTTCAAGCTTCAAGCTTTTCTTAAAATTTTGGTGTAGAATCATGGAAAATATTATGGTTTTGTGGATTATGAAATTAGTTGTGATGTCTATGCTAAGATGGTGGTTTAATTTTGGATTAATGTGAGTTAGGGTTTATGCCCAATTTTGGAAATTGGGGCTTTTGTAAATTGATGCATTAGATAGCTTGGAAATATGTTGGAATTGGGTTTCCTATAGTAAATTTTGAGGGTTATGGTATTTATGATGATAAATTTGGATGATTTCGGTCTAGGAAATTTCAAAGTGGGCAAAAGAAAGAAGCTTCGGAGAAATTAGAGCTTTGGACAAGTTCCTAGCATGGATTCGAGGTGGGTATCCGCTTATAATAGAATTTATAAGCCATTACCGCTTTCTTTAAACAAAGAGATTTTCTGACTTAAATTGCATCATAATTGTTGCATCATTGCATAAATGATTTGAAAATCATTTTGATTCGATACATGAAATTTTGATGAATTGCAAAAATACATTGTGTTATGCCTTGAAAGACTTCATGGCTGTGTATATTCGAAAAAGAGCATTTGATAAATTGATTTGAGCATTATATGTGCTTTTGTGTGGGCAAGAGAGTAACGCCAGTGATAGTCTCGTGCACGAGACAAAAATAATGTGATAGCCTTCTCCCGCTGCCTGCCAGGGCCTCACGAGATCCAAAATGGACTCGTCGTGATTACTGTAAACTTCGGTTTCCGTCGTGTTTATGGAACTCTCTAGCCATTTGTGTGTGCATTGCTTACGTGAATTGCCAAGTTGATGCATTCATGTCTTGTGACCTATGGATTTGTGGCTGAAAGCCTAAGACGATAATGATTTGTAAATGTGATTTTGATTACAAAGAAGAAACGAACTTCTTCAAAATGTGCTTTATGGATTTCAAGGAAATGTTTTCTAAGACCATAAAAGAAAAAGATTTCAAGAGTTTTGCTTATTGTTTTGTTATAAACTGCTACCCATTGAGCGTAAGCTCACCCCTCATTACCATCCACAGTAATGAGAAGAAGATCCGTGAGCGAAAAAAGAGGATTTTGTATCTTTGTATTTGCATTCGGATTTTTTATATATTGTGATTGTATTGTGGCTTGAAGGCCATTAAAATTTGTATATGATTATGGGATGGGATTATGTAAGTGAAATAGGGTTAGTATTTATGAATGTGAATTATGATCATGACTTGAGATATGACCGAGAATTATGGAAGTGTTTAGATATAGGATTGTAAATGTGTATGATGGGATTCCTGACAGAGGTCCAAGATTTGTGTGATGGGTTGGAAATATCAAGTGCTTTTGTGTATGGATTTGTGTATGGACATGATATGGAAATTATGTATGAATGGCGGAGATGGATTGACGAAATTCAAATATTTGGTAATAAGCTTAAATTGGGATAAAGAGAGATATGATTGTAGCGAATGATAAAATGTTTTCGAATGCTAACGCGATATGATCGAATATGAAGGATTCAAAGGATCGAGGAATTGATGAAATACAAATTGAAATTGAAACTACTTTGAACAATGTAAGTGGAAAAAAAATGAAGCGATATTAGTTAAGCTGCGATTCGTTCGTTATGAGTTGGGTTCCGAAAACGGGTCCCAACAAGTCCAACTGAAGGCCACACTCTTCCTCAGAAGTTTTGTCAAAGGGGCTGAGATCACAGAAAACCCCTCGACAAACCTCCGGTAATAACCTGCCAATTCGAGAAAATTCTCAACTCGACATCGCCTCTAATCTCCCAACTCCTCACTGCCTCAATCTTATGAGGATCCACCCGGATACCCTCACCAGACACAATGTGGCCTAGGAACACTACCTCATCCAGCCAAAATTCACACTTAGTGAATTTGGCATACAACTGCTTATTCCTCATAATCTGCAACACTATCCTCAGATGCTCCGCATGCTCCTGTCTATCTCTCGAATACACTAGAATATCATCAATGAATACAATAACAAACTGATCCAGGTAGGGCTGAAAGACTCTATTCATCAAAGCCATGAAGGCTTCCGGGGCATTAGTCAACCCAAACGACATCACTAAGAACTCGAAATGCCCATACCTGCTCCTGAAAGCGCTCTTAGGCACATCGGCCTCTGCGATCCTCAACTAATAGTATCCGGATCTTAAATCCAACTTGGCAAACACCTGAACTCCCTGCAACTGATCAAATAAATCATCGATCCTAGGCAGTGGGTACTTATTCTTAACTGTAATCCGATTCAGCTGCCTATAATCGATGCACAGCCTCATAGTCCCGTCCTTCTTCTTCACAAATAACATCGGAGCTCTCCACGGCGAAACACTCGGCCTGATAAACCCCTTATCCAACAACTCCTACAACTGAGCCTTAAGCTCCCTCAGTTCCACCGGTGCCATCCTATACGGAGGTATCGATATAGGAGCGGTACCTGGAACGAGGTCAATCTCAAACTCTGTTTCCCGATCCGGCGGCAAATTCCCTGATCACGGGAACATCCTACAAACTCTGCTGCACTCTGGAATCCACCACATGCGCTAAATAGACCTCACAACCACCTCGCATCAACCTCAAGGCACTCATGAATGAAATCATCCTGGTTGACACTGCCTGACTAACACCTCGAAATACAGCCCTCGGCTGACCAGGAGACTCCAATACTACCTCCTTGGTATAACAATCCATAAGAGCCCTATGGGTAGTGAGCCAGTCCATCCGCAGAATCAAATCAATCTCGGCAAGGCAATACAATCAGTCTCAGACTCAACTCCGACTGATCAATCATGATCGGACACCCCTTGCAGACCTCTCCCAAAATTGTAGTACTACCTAGAGGCGTACTCACCTCCAGCCCATACTGTAACATCTCCCTATCCACATGCAATCTACATGCCACATGCAGTGCAATAAAAGAATGCATGGACCCTGGATCTATCAATGCATAAACCTCAATATTAGAGAGCAGAAGCAAACCTGCAACCACATCGGGAGAATCCTGGGCCTCCTGCCTGGTCATGGCGTAGACCACGGCCTGGGGCCGGGCTCATTGCCTCGCCCTCGGTCCCCACAAAGGAATCTCGCCTACCTCGGGCTCGCCTCGCCCCTAAATCCAGGTCCACCGCTACGGCTCTGTCGCACCGTCGAACTACTACCAGCTCTCCCACTCGCAGCAGACTGAACTCCCAAAGTCAAAGGACAACTCAGAATCATATGATCCATAGATCCACATGCTAAACAGGCTCCTGTCACTCTCCAGACTTCCATCAGCGCTCTTATCACCACAATGCACACATACTGGCAAGGCCTGTCCTGCCCCTCTGCCACTACTACTGCCACTACCAATCTGTCCAAATCTCCCTCTCTGACCAGGATCGACTGTCTAAATCCCCCTACCGATCTGAACTGCTCAAGGCTCGCCAAGCTCCTACCAGAGCTATCCTGACTATCACTAGATCGCTTGCCTCCAGAGCCCTGACTAGTCTCAGCTCGACTGCCTCGTGGTCTTCTATCCTCACGGTAGCTGCTCTCAACTCCACAAAGGTGCCCATATCCGATCGGGCTAACTCGCACGAATCTCCGTGTTAAGCCTCCCTCGAATCTCCAAGACCTATCGCCTCGAGAGGCAATCGTAATGAAGCATATGCCGACAACTCATTAAACTTAACCTCATAATCGGTCATTGTCATCGACCCCTATCTCAGCTCGAAGAATTCCTGCATCTTCATTTCCAAATAGACCTTGGGCATGAAATTATCCCGAAAAGCTCTCAGAAAATCTGCCCAAGTCAGAACACAGGGTATGGTGGAACTACCTGGGACAGTCTTCCACCACTGATATGCCGGACCCTGTAGCAAAGAGACGGCATAATCAAAGCGTTCCTCAGGGTCGCAATCCATCTGATCGAGGACTCGCTCGGCCCTCTCCAACCATATCTCAGCCTCAGCAGGGTCTGTGCTGCCATAAAAGTCCACAGCTCCCTGCTTACGCAGACGATCATACCTCCGCTCCCGTCTCATGGGAACTCTAGGAGGTTGCTCTCGCATCTGCAGGCAATCAAGACTCCTACTGCCCGATCGATCCTTGGTCAGCTGGTTGATCTACCTGATCACCAAGAACGGATGACCTACAATAAACCCACAATTTTGATCAATTTCTTGCTTTTCTTACGAAATTCAAGCCTAAAATATACTATGCTCAAAAGATGCCAAACCATGCTCTGATACCACCTAATCTAGCGCCCCCTCTCCGTAGAGTATACACCGGGACGCCCGTAGATCGTACCGATGCATAACCTACGATGAGGGTGCACTACGATTCGATCATTTCTATAAACCTCATGGCATCAATATAATAAAGCAGTAAGATCACATTCACTAAATTTTAAAACCAAAAGATACTTTTCATTCCATTCCTTAAAATCATAAGTACACCATCAGTCATATTTACAGCTGTACAACCCAAAATAACTAACGCAACTCCTAGATAAGTCATCCATAAAATATCCCAAAAGATCCCCAGCTGACCGACCTGTGGGCCATGCTCCTCTCGCCGGCACTCACACAGCAAGAAAAGTCTCACTAACTGGAGCTAAGAGTCAACTATCGCTGTCCTGAAAAATTAGATGCAATGTTGGGTGAGTTTGTGAACTCAGTGAGAAACCATCATCGATGGTTCACCCAACTCATGCAAATACAAATAATTCACATTCTATCATATATAGCACAACCAGAAAATCATATATATTCAATTTCACCTTTATAGGGCGTATCGCCCTTCATACATTTCACATTTTATCAGTCATATACAAAATGCAAATGTGACACTTTTTAGTTTATTACGTTGTTGTGACCGTATACCGAAATCATATACGCTGAGCCATTGGCTCTAAAACATTGGGCTCAAAAGCCCTAATACGTTGAACATAAAGTCTAAAATCGTTGGGCACTAGGCCTCGTATGCTGAGCTTAAAGCTCTAAATACGGTGGTTGCACTCTAATCACAACCGCCTTTATCCGATCATATCATATGCATGTATGCACATGTCCAATTCACAATTATTGTGTCACAACCTATCACACTATGTCCAATTTCAAATTTAAACCAATTAATTGCAATTTAACACTTCTATAATAATTCCAAATATTTCGCACACCTGTGGTCCGAAATCAATCAAAAGCAATCACATATAATTCTCCTTTTATCTCCACATGGCATAGGTGCATAAAATTAAACACATAAGGATTGAGAAACCATCTAGGTTACTCACCTCAAAACTTCCGAGCTACTGTCGGGAAGTCTCGCCTACGTCAAACAATCGACGGTCTACTGGGACCTCTATAATAATCAAAACATAGATAACATTACTAATTATATCAATTCCAATGTTCAATGATGCATATGAATCGAATAATGTACGTACTATACATGTTATGACATTTCCGACCCTAATCCCAAATTATCTCAATACCGCGAGTTCACTCTAATCCATAGCGATTCATAATACCATAATTCAATTGACTATATTCCCATCAATCACTAACAAATCCCAATTTAACCTCAAAATTCTCCAATTAAACACATCATTTTTGGCCTAATTAGGCGCCCTCGCCGCGGCCCCTAATCCGTCGCCGCGGCGTGAAATCTTTTGCTCGTCATGACGCAAGGCCAATTCGTCGACGACGCATGATGAAAATCTGCTTTCGCAATAAGACACATCCACTCGTCACGGCGTGCGCCCGAAATCAGCTCGTCGTGACGTACAAATTAATATTCGTCGCGACGTGCAAGAAGATGGGGCTCGCCGCGGCGTGTTCATCGCACGTCGTGACGTGCGAACCCAGATTTTCCCAGATTTCCGACTGATAACAACTCCAAATCCAAATTTTCTCCTTTCAAACCACTATCAAATAATTCTATACATATCATACAACTAATCCTTAACCTCTAATTCATCAAACAACCAAAATCTCTAAATTTCCATACCAAATTCAACGAAAACTACCGTCGGAAACCCTAAATGCCAAATCCTCAATTTTTCAAGTTAAATCATCAAACTAACTCAATCAATTAACAAATCTGACTATATAAATCATGAAGGAAGCAACTTACTTGATTAGAAACCTCAATCTCCAAGCAGAAATCCTCAAAGGAGAAGGAAGAAGAAAGCATCGTGAAAGACAATTTCAAAAGGGTTAGGTTTTTATAGCTAAAGGAAATAAGGGCTTGTTTGGCAAATGGAATTGCCACAAGTCCGATCCGAACATCCTCAATCCAATTTCAAATTCTAATTTCTCCCGAATTTCAATAACTCTAAACCCTAATTCCTCAAATCAAAATTATAATCTCCATTACCATTGGTTAATCAAATTCGAAACCGAAATTCACATAAATCAGTCATTAGCCAATTTCCGGTCCGCACCTATGACCAAAATTCCGTAAAAATTCCTATAAATCCTCAAAAATAGAAAACTCATAATCATATACTCCAATTTCAAAATTCAAATTCCAAAATCTCATTTCTCACTCCAAATCAAATTCTAGAACCTAATTTGACCTAATTATCACACTTGCCCTAATCATCTCCAAATCCAAATTATCCAAATCAAACTGGAAATATGTCATACATGCATGTACGTACGAATGCCAATACAATAATTACCAATTATACATAATTCAATAATGCATGCACATGCAAAAATACGTATGCAGTGAACTGTACCCATCCCATCGGTGACGGGATGTTACAACGAGGCTCATGTGAGGGAATGGAGGAGTTTGTGTTGTAGGGAGCACGGGTTTAGGGGTTGTATCGTTGTACAAGGTCGCTGATTTTGTGGACGACGTTGATACGTTCTGTGTATAGGTGGCTTTTGATTGGCGGGGATGGTAGGAGAGGGTCGTCTGGTGGAGTTGGTGAGTGGGGGTGAGCAAAAAATAAATGGCATACCTGGGTCGTGACTGGCGGATGGATCTCTAGGGAGGCGACATGCTGTGCAGAAGAATTGGTGGAAGGAGAGCAACTTGTATCTCGTGCAACCGAAATATGTGGAAGAAGAGAAATGTCGATGGAATTGGGAGAATGATGGCTAAGTTCTAAAGGTGGATGGGTTTGATTTGAAGGAATAATTTCCCATTGTACCGTGGAATAGTGTTTTGTGAAAGTGGAAAATAGATTTACAAAAGGAAAAATATTTTTAAAAATTTTGACATCCCGTGAAAGAAAAATTTTGGAAGTAGTAGGATCAAAACACTGATGAGAATGATGGGTAAGGGAAATACCGAGATAGACATAAGGTTTAGAGTGTGGATCTAATTTATGGTTAGCATATGATCGTAATAGGCAACCAAAAGGTCGGAGAGAGTCATGTTTAGGTGTTTCTTTAAATAGGACTTCATAAGGAGATGTATGGGCTAGTGTAGACGTAGGTAATCTACTAATGAGATATGTGGTCTACTAATGAGATATGTGGCATGATGGTAAGCGAAGGTCCAAAAGTTAGATGGTAAGGAAGCTTGGTGAAGTAAGGTTTTGGTTGTTTCAATAAGGTGTCGATGACGTCTTTCGACTATGGCAACATGTTGAGGAGTGTATGGCGGGGATTGTAGATGATGGATGTCGTTAGAGGTGAGATAATGATCAAGGGTACGGTATTCGCCTCCACCATCAGTGTAAAGAATTAAAATTTTGTGTCCAAAATATCTTTCAAGCATAGGATGCAAAGTTTGAAAAATATGGGAAACCTCAGTTTTTTTTTCAAAGTGTACAATCACATGTACTTAGTATAATGATCGACAAAAAGGCAATAGTAACATTTTTTATCAATCGATAACACTAGGGAAGGACCCACAAGTCGCTAAAATTTGTTTGGAGCGGATTGTTGCTGATCAAAGTAGACTGATAAAATGGAAATCTGTGTGCTTTATTACAAGAGCAAGAATTACAAAAAAGAAACTTTTCTTTAGAGGAATAGGAAAGACCAGCAGTTTTTAAAATCGAAAATAAAATTCGAGAGTGAGGATGTCCCAATCAGTTGTGCCACAGATGAAGGGAAGGACCAGCAGTAGCTAAGTTGATGGCGGGGTGAGATAGAGATGACCATTTGAATAGTCCCGCATTATTCTGGCCGCATAGCAGTGTTGCCCTCGTACGCAGATCCTTCACAACAAAATGAAAAGGAAACAGTTCAATGGAGGTGTTGTTATCCTTACAAAATTGATGCACAGAAATAAGCTTACGTTTAATGGCAGGAGCACATAAAATATTCGATAATTTAAAGGCTGAAGTTGAACTACATAAATGAGTATTACCAATTTGAGTAATTGGAATATCATTACCATCACCCATTGTCACTTCGTCGGTGTCGGTGAAAGGTTGGATGGTTTGAAGGGATTGTGTGTCGGGAGTGATATGATGAGAGGCACCAGAATCAAGGATCCATGGATCAATTGATGTAGGAGTGCGGGATACAAAATTGGCTTTGGCGTCAAAGTGATTGTGAGACTGTGAACGGCATACATTGGCAGTGTGACCGAAGTTCTCACATAGTTGGTAGTGGAGACGTTGGGTTTGAGGAGGAAGATTGCGCCACTGTTGGTTGGGAACTGGAGTGAGCTGGCGAGGCTGTTGATGCCAATTATTGTTGGAGGTTGGTCGGCGGGAGTTGTGATTGGCCGGAGAATTATTGGGAGCACGTTGAGTAATGAAGGCAGTAATTTGAGTAGCAGCTTTTTTTTGGTCTTCATGTTTAAGAAAGAGCTTATGATCTAGTAGCTTATCAAAAAGCTCCTCATATGTAATCGGAGAATCACGGGCACGAATAGCAGCAGAAATCTTATGATATTCGGGGTCGAGGCCACTTAGAATCTTCACAACTAGTTCTTCAATAGGAACGAGAGAGTCGGCTGCAGTGAGTTCGTCGAAAAGAGACCGTATCTCACGCAGGTATTCAGCAATAGATTTTGTGTCCTTGGTGACGCAATTCAAATGATGACGAAGACTAAAAATGAAAGTCAGCGATTTGTTAGCATAAGCGGTGTGGAGATTGTCCCACGCGATCTTGGAAGTGGTAGCGGAAGCAACGGTGCAAGCAATTGTGGCGTCAACTGAAACCATTAGAGCATTCTGGATAAGTTGATCTTGACGAAACCAATCCTTGTATGCTGGATATGGAGTTTCAGTACCATCGGAGGTAATGGTAAGGGAGGGTGATGGCGTGAAGCCATCAAGATGACCATATAGATCATGGCCATGGAGAAGCATGGCGATTTGATCCTTCCATGTGGGAAAATTGTGGCTTCCGGAAAGTTTAATAGGGAGTTATGAGGAGGGATTGAATTGTACTATTTGTTTTAGATTATTGGGGACTAAAGTAGTGTCGGCATTTGTGATAGTACTAGAGGAAGGCATGGTGAGAATAAAAGACTGAATTAGAGTGGTAAAGAAAAAAATTTGAATTTATCTTAATTTGGTTATTACTCGCGAGAGTGTAGGCTAGCTCTGATACTATACCAATGTAAACGAACTGTAGAAATATGCTTGAGTTTTATTAAATCATCACATGAATATTTATACACAAGAAAGTAACAGCCAAATAACAACTTCCTGTATACTAGCAACAAATATTCAAAATGCAAAATATCAGTTAAGATAGATAGGACTAAGTCAACTTGAGTGATTCTAGGAACAAACTGATTATGCTGTTAGAATGTAACAGTGACCCGAACCTTAAAGAACATGGGAACTCTAGGCAAGTGCACAGTTTAGGTTGATGAGCCTAATGATATAACAATCAGTGTTGAACCAACTATCCTGGAATTCAAAAAGAGTAACGAAGAGAAGTTGAGGTTAATTTGGAGGGTAAGGAAAGTTGGAGCGGTGACATTGTGTTTGGACTATCGTGTAGGCAGATGGCAAACATATGTAAGAAGTACCATTATTGTACGTAGGGAATTTGAATGAAAGAAAAATAAGGCTGGTTGTAGCAGAATAAGAATTGATTCTAATTGTAACATCCCATCACCGATGGGAGGGTTATATTGGTAAATTGGGACAGGCTAGTGGTTTGCATTGTATATTTTGATTGTTTATACATTTGGCCTCTAATTATAGAGGAATGAGTCTTTCTGCACATGCATATTTGGGTATATGCATTCATGACATTCCCGGCATGTGTTTGTGACAATGATGTGATTTGGGAATTTTTGGGAGAAATTGGGTTTGAAAATGCGAATGAAAAATGTTGTCAGATGTTAGTGACCCTTAGAAATATTTCTGGGAGATTTGGGAGAAAATGTCCGAACCGGAAAATTTTCGAGTGACGGACCAATTGACTGTATAGTACTGGAATAAATGTCCAATGGTAATGAGAAAAATAGATACTTGATTTTAGGAATGAAAATGTGGAACCATTGGAAAATTGAAGATGAGAGAAACCTCTTTAAATACTTAGGTTTTTGAATTTGACAAAAACTCATTTCCTTTCACCTAGGGCTTTTCTTCTTCTCTTCTTCCCTGGTGATTTTCGATCCCTTACAAGACCTTGAGTGATTTCTTGCTTGCTGTTTGCTTCTTCCTGTTTAAAGACCAACGAAAGCTTTGAGAAGAGGAAGATTTGCGAAGGTTTGAGAAAGAACCGTATATGTTGATGGGGTTCGAGATTTTCAGGAATTTTGACAAGTTGGAAGCTTGAGAAGGTAAGAAATGTTTTTATGTTGTTTACTGAATGATTACATGCATTTATCGTGTTTAATATGAAAGATTAGGGTTATTAAGGTTGAGTTTTGGGTGATTTAGAAGAGAAAATGTTAAGAAAAATCAGAGAAGACGAACCAGACATCGTGGTGAAGGGAGAAATTGTACGCGGCGACGAGCGTACGTCGCGGCAAGCGTGCGTCGCGGCGAGTTACCTACTGTGTAGACGTAGTAGACGTCGCGGCGAGCGCTTAAGGGTGCACCGCGGCGAGCCCAAAAGGCGTTGTTCGCCACGGCGAGCCCCTTTTTCTGAAGTGATGTATTTTAGTTTTTGGGCCATAACTTATGGTGTAGACCTCCAATTGAGGTGATTCTTGATTCGTTATGAACTAGGGAAAGAGGTCTAGAATTGATGTGAAGAATGAAAGTTTGAATTTAAATTAGTAGGATCTCAATTATTGAAAGAAAGTTGAGTAAAGTTCTTATTGGGACCTAAGGATAGTTTTTTAAGATTTGGGGATTTATTCGTGAGATTTCCGAATGCAAATTTGATGCTATTGGAGTCCTTAATAGGTGAATTTGATCTGGTTCTAAATGAAATTGGTTTTAAGGGTTTTTAGTGTATATGATTTGGTAAATGGAACTGAAAAGTTAGAATTAAACAAAAGATAGTGAAATGGGGATGAAGCGCCGGGAAGGTCTTGAAAATGCATCGTACATTTTTAATTACGACATGTGCTTTATTGAATTATTTGATTGTGCATTTGGTAATTGGAAATTGCTTTGATTGTTTTAGTGGCACCGTTGGAACAGCATTCCACGGATATTGCTGGGACTTCCAGGCTGTAGCTCGGAAGTTGCAGGTGAGTAACCTAGTTGATTCCTCAACCTTTATGTGTTTAATATTGTGCACGTATGCCATGTGGAGATAACGGAGGATTATATGTGTTTGTTTATGATTGATTTCGGACCACAGGTGTCCGAAATATTGGAAATTTGATATTAAAGTATTATGTGTTATGTGTTTGACTGAAATTGGGATCGGACCATGGGTGTCCGAAGTACCGGTAACTTGCTCTTGAAGTGTTATGTGTATAAATTGGTTTACGTGACATAAATGTAAATTTGGCATGTGATAAATTGGCAATTGGAGCATGTGCATTACATGCATCAAAGTATGATAAGATAAAGGCGCCAGACCGGAAAGTACCACCGATCAGGGCATATCACGCCCAACGTAGAAGAGAGCTATATGCTCAACGTTTATTGTGCCCAAAAAGGGGCAGACGCGTTTGCATCCCTCGAGTATGGGCAAACCAAAACCGTGAGGATGATTCACCATGCCAAAGCGGACAATATCAAAGGGTGGAAGTGCATTCCCTGAGGGCTCTCCTCCCCCTAAGACGCGTCCATTGGATACCTGATGTGATGGTGGGTAGAGGCCGGGCTCTACATTAAAAACTGTTTAGGCGCTCGGTCACAGCAACGAAATGAAAATGGAAAGCGTCGAATGTGCATTGCATATACAGATGATTGAATGTAAATTGTGTGACAGGCAAAATGCCTCATATGTGTGAAATGAAAATGCTTGTGTTAATTCAGTAAATGATAATGTGTGATTATCGGTGTATTGTTTGGATATGCATGAGTTGGGTGGACCATCGATGATGGTTTCTCACTGAGTTCGCAAACTCACCCAACATTGCAAATGTTTTTCAGGAATTGAAGAGTACCCCGTTAGTCAAACGGGAGTATGTCTACTGCATGCGAGTCAGAGGTAGAGGTCGGGATCAGGTCACGTCTGCATTAGTGTCATTCTATTTTTGTATAAATTGTATTTCCGCAAATTAGTGCTTTTGTGTCAGTGGGTCCCAGTTGGGCGAAAGTCGTATTTGTAATATGTTTTCTAAAAGGGGTCAATATTGTCACGGACCTTTTTATGATTTGAAATTTGTGATATGATTGAAAATGATTCTGAAAAAAAAGGGGACCCAATTGTTATTGAATTCCGCGCCTGTGATTGATTTATAAATGTTTTAAAAATGGCATACTAAGTTTTGAACCGAAAGTGAGTGCAGTAGCATACCATTTTCGTGTGATACGGACTCAGATATTCCCCATGATATCGGGTTCGGGTCCTGCGGGATTGGGATGCTACACTAATCATATGGAATACGAAAGACAGATCTTGATAAGATAGCCTCTGGTACAACAATATCAGTAATGGCAGTATCATTTAGGCCTTCACATAATAAAGGGAGATAATATCCAAGCAAACTTTAAAAAATTCAACTTCCCTAAAGAACAAGAGACCGAACTCTTAATTCTACTAAAACCATTCTTTTTTTAGAATTTTAAAAAAATTCGTTAGAGAGAAAATAAGAATGAGGTACACCTATAGAGAGGGACTCTCCTACGTGTGATAAAACAACAAGGAATACACTAAACACACGGTAGAACAAAACAACTACGTTCAGAGTTACTTTAGGGGAGTTTGTGTATTATCGTATCTCTAATTAGGGTAAAACGTCTCCCACCTTTCTCGAAGCTTCAGACGGTTACTCAATTGGGGAGGAAAAACGCTTTGGAGGCGCGACACTACGAAGGTGATACGTTGGTTCTTCTATCTGTCTCTCCACTCAAAGGGAGTTCTCATAATAGGTATGCACAGTCAACTCGATAATGACTTCAGCTTTTTAAGGTTTTGTGAATCTCCAAAGATTAATGAAACTTCATATGAATATCGAGGTCCTGAGGGGACAATAGTGGACCTTCCTCATGAACTCTGGCTAGTGAGGCGTTAGATCCGGAGGAGGTACATCAAATACACTTAGGTACTTACAAGTGAGTCAAATTCTTCTAATCTTTAATTGTCTCCTTCTTTCACGAGTAGGTGAATTCGAGAATCGCTTAAACCCGTAAATAGCTATGTATAAGTATTTTTTTACTTTGTCCCGATTGCATGAACCCACCAGAGAGTTCCGTGATCTATAAGTAAACAATGAGGAGTATATTCTCCATGAGAAAACCAGCCCTTTATTATATGTAGTTCCAATCGATTTATAATCATTGTTCCTAATATTAACAATAGAGAGTTCTATAAGAGAGAGTAGAGTGTTTAATCTTCCTTTAAACTTTCAGTTGTTTCTCTCATTCCAAACCGCTTGAAGACAAGTAGTAATCATGACCATATGTATATCCTTATCATATTTAGAGATATGCAATTGAGATATCTCTAATAAGATATTAGTGAGGCAGCAATAATTAGTACCAGGGGCACATAGATTAGAGATTCTAGTTCACACCTCCTTAGAGAAACCACACTCAAAGAAGAGATGATCCCTAGTCTCCTCTAAGTTGCAAAGAATACAAATCTTAGAAGAGGATAAGAATTTCAATCTATCCATAGTGCTAAGCTTGTTCAACATAGCTACCCATATGAGAAAGCTTGCAATTGGTTTGAGAACCTTGCTCTAAATCAGGGAACACCATCCTAATCTTATAACTACTCCATCCATCTGTTTTCTAGCTTTCCTATTAGCAATTTCTGATACAGGTCCTATCCCATAAGTATGTATCATTCTCCCCGAGGCTTCTATATTGAGGAATGGGCAAAAGTCTTAGTTCTTTTTAGGAGAGCAATCAGTTGCCATTTATAATTATTTCATGAAGCTTAGCTCTCTTAGGGAACCTTCCCAATAATGATCTTACCAACTGATTATCAATTAATGCCCCTTGTCCTGTCCAGTTATCATACCATAGAGAGATTCTTTCTCTTGCCCCAATTTGACAAGTAATATACTGCTAAGCTTCTTCCTTCAAACTAAGAATTTGGTTGAAGAACCAAGAGTAACTGTCTATGATTATTAAAGCCCAAAAACTGACATCTTTTAATATGTAGATGTGAATCCATTTGATCTACAATTGTTGTTCTTCACTTAGGATTCTCCAAATTCTCTTAGTCATAAGTAATATGCTTTTCTTGCTGGTTAAGTTCAAACCTAACTCACCTGCCGCCTTCGGTTGACAGATATGCTTCCAACTCACTTTTACAATTCCTTTCTCACCATTTCCTTTTCCCTATAGAAACTGCTTCATAAGCTTTTCCACCTTTTTAATAAGTCCTTTAAAGAGGAATATGTAGGAGCACTAATAGGTTTGCATTGACATAATTACCGACTTCAGAAGTTGAAGTTTCCCTTCATAGGACAGAGTTCTATTAGTTCAAGACCCCAATCTTTTCTGAATTTTTTCTGTTAAAGGAATACATTCACAAAATCTTATTCTCCTTGATAAGATAAGAATGCCCAATATAGAAGAGGTGGATCTTTCTTTTACATGTCAGTAGCTTGTGACAAGGAATTTGATAAGAGAGAAGCACTATTGGAAAGTAAGAAGTAACTTTTGCAAAAATTGATACTCACTCCAAATAATTCCTTAAAAGTATAGAGAGTACTCATCAGTAGGGAGATTGAATGAACATTTTCCCTACTTAGAAGCATAAGATTATCTATAAAATATAAGCTAGTTAGTGAAAGCTTCTTACATTTGAAATGGTATCTGAAGTTGGAGTTAGTTGAAGTGCTATGCTTCAGCATAAGGGTGAGAATCTCCATATAAATTAGGAATCGGCAAGGAGAAAGAGGGTCCTCTTGCCTAAGTCCTTTTTTGCCTTTAAACATCTTTATGTGGCTTCCATTAATCAATGTCCCATAAGAGGCAGTGGTAATGCATTATTTAATCTATCTAATAAACTTATGGGGAAATTTTATAACCTTTGTAGTCTATAGCAGAATCTCCAATTAACACTATCAAAAGCTTTTATAAATCCACTTTAATAGTACAGCTTGAGGATTTTGCTTCGAGTGTACCTTTTTAAAAACTCCTACAATAAAAGGATATTATCCTCAATATTTCTACTACTCATAAAACTACCTTAATTCTCATTGTTAAGTAAGTGTAGAACATCCTTAAGCCTATTTGTCAAAATCTTAGCGATGATTTTATACAGAAAATTAGTACATGATATAGGTATGAAATCACTCCAAATGGTCAGGTTGGCACTCTTAGGTACCAAACAAAGAAAGGTCTTATTAATCTAATCTCTAGCACAACATCTTTACCTAATCTCCCTATGCTACTCCAAGTTTTTCTAAAGAAAAGTCCATTTAATCCATTTAGACCTGGAGCCTTAGATCCATTCATATTAAAAACCACCTTTTCTATTTCCTAATCCGTAA
The DNA here is from genome assembly GCA_029891385.1 of Erythroxylum novogranatense. Taxonomy (NCBI): domain Eukaryota; kingdom Viridiplantae; phylum Streptophyta; class Magnoliopsida; order Malpighiales; family Erythroxylaceae; genus Erythroxylum; species Erythroxylum novogranatense. The sequence goes on along the minus strand of JAIWQS010000181.1, from coordinate 90,108 downwards.
CAGGTCTAATTAGCAATGAAGCTTCATGTTCAAGAAACTTGGCTGTAACAAATTGCCTAGGGTCTACTCCATTACTTGCAGAACGACCTTCTGTTCCTAAGAGATTTTGATCAAAATTCCTGGCTTCCTTTGCAATTTCATCTTGCCTAAATACAATTTTCCCATATTCGGTTTTTATGGATGTGATTCTATTAACATTTCTTCGAGCTGATACTGAATTAAAGAAAAATTTTGTACATCTGTACCCATCCTTAATCCAATTAATTTTGGCTCTCTGCTTCAAAATAAAATAGTGATTATCCACTATTTTCAAATAAGTCTTAAGGGCTTCCTTCTCAAATATAACTAATTTACAATCAGTAGGGTTAATTGCCAAAGATTTCTGAATTTTTGAAAGCTTGTTTCTTGCTATTTCTATCTCCTTTGTGAAATTCTGACCTCTCCTTAAATTTAACATCTTCAATTCCTGTTTAATAGCCTTGAGTTTTTGCGAACAAATATACTGTTTAGTACTGTAGATCCCATACTCCAACCCTTTAGTAATTGCTTCTTGAAAGCCCTCTATATTAACCAGAAAATATTTGAATATGAAAAGGTGATGGATTCTAGTCATTTTAAACAAATTTTCAACCTTGATAAGGGTATGATTAGAAATTCCCAAGTCTATGAAATTGGCTAAGCTTTTTAAAAAGTATTTAACTAGTCTACATTTACCATGGCTCTATCTAACTTTTTCCGAATGAACCAATTAGAGCTTTGTTTATTAGACCAAGTGAACCTATGACCTTCAGATCTTAAATATGTTAACTCCACGTCCTATATGCAATCAAACATATCAAAGGTGTGGTTGGGTAGGTTACAGTTTCCTTCCGCCTTTAATCTGTAAAGGGTGTCGTTAAAGTCCTTGCTAACTAGCCATGGAACTCTAACTGAAGCTTTGACTCTTCAAAGAGAAGTCCATAGCTCAATTCTTTGAAACATTGTGTTAAAAATGTAGAAAAAAGTAGCTAAAGCATAAGAATTTTCCATTTTGAAGTTAAGCTTTGTGTGAATAAATTGCTAACTGGTTTCCAGGACTTTCACTTTTAAGAGATCACCATTGTAAACAATAATAATCCTTCCATAAGCATGACATTGATGGTTTTTGAGAAACTATCATTTGCTACCCAAACAACTTACTTTATTAAAATTTGTTTCTCTAATTTTGGTTTCCAATAAACAAAATAACAAAGGATTTTGTTTTAGAACAAAATCCCTTATTGCATTAAGATTAGAAGAGTTGTTTATTCCTTTTACATTCCATACTATCAGGGTCATATAAGATTACTTTTCGCTTTAGAGCCTTTTCTACTGCTCCTGTTACTGTTTCGAGAGATTACTTGTTCAAATTGTTTCTCTTAAGTAACTCCTCTATGTTGTTATGTCATTTGTTGAGTTTTCTCATTCTGTTGGAGTTCGTGGTCTCTATGGCAAGAATTATTCCCACTAATTTCCATTTCATTCTCCCTCTAGTTCCTTAGTGATTAATTGGAGGCACTCAATGTTTGTTGTTGAATTTTCATTGGTCGAATCAATCTGAAATATTATCCACTCGACATTCTCACCATTTGTAGGTAGTTCCTTTCAACCTAAAACCAAATAACCTAGGCTTTCATGGCTATCTAATACTTTTTTTGCTTCCACCCACTCTTTGTTGTCTTTAGAATTAAGCTTTTCTAGACCCATCACCTCCCAATAGTCTCCTCTAGTGAAAACTCTCCCTGTTGGTTTCCATTCTTTTCCTTGTGCTTTTAGAGAAGGTTTTTATTAGCATATAACCATAACCTTATCTTCTCTGAGAGAATGCTCATCTGCCAACCTTAGGATAGGAATGTTGCCTTTCATTTCTTTAGAAATATCCATTGTAACATCCCGTCACCGATGGGATGGGTACAATGGTTGTGTATTCGCATTTGGCATGCTCATGCATTATTTAGCTTATGTATATTTTGATAATTGGTAATTATTGTACTAGCATATGAACGTACATACATGTATGACATGTTCCCGGCTTAATTGTGTAAATTGAAATTTTGGCGATATTGTTATAGATTGAGCTTTGAAAATTTAATTGGAGTGAGAATTGAGATTTAGGAGTTTGAAAAATGAAATTGGAGTGTATGATCATGAGTTTCATAATTTTGAGGATTTTTAGGAATTTTTCTGGAATTTTTGGAGTGATAGGTCCGGACCGGGAAAATGACCTAATGATCGATTAATTGGATTTCTGGTTCCGAAATTGATTAACCAATGGTACGAAAAGATTAGCGTTATGATTTTTGGATTTATTGCTTAGAGCCATTGGAATCCGGGAGAAATTAGAATAAGAAATTGGATTTTAGACCCTAAGAAGTGGACTATTGGTAAAGGATTTTGCCAAACAACCCTTAAGCTTTCAATTTGTGTTGGGTTTAAAACCCTTATATTTTGAATTTGGTTTCCACGATATTGCTCCCCTTTTGAAAGACCATTTGCTCTTCTTCTTTCCTTCATCGTGGATCATCTTCTTCTTGCTTTGTTCCCATTTTCTTCTTGCATTTGCTTCCTTCTTCACCCATTAAATCTATCCCCTTTAGCTTGTGTTAGAGAAAATGAGATTTGGGTTTGTGATTGGGTGATACCGTGGGTGTCATTGAGTTGGAAGGGTTGGAATTTTTGAAGTATTTGAAGGTTCAATCAAGTAAGTTCTTATTCTTCTTGCTTTGGATAGTTTAAATTGTGAATTTATTAAATTGTAGTGATGAATGATTAGTGGATTTGATGATTGAAAAATGGTTAGGTTTCGGATGATGAATTTTCTTGCTTTTGGTGTAGATAATTTAGGGATAATGGTTATTTGATGGAATTGAGGTTAGGGATGAGTTGTTTGAAGTATATTGAGTTGTTTTAGGAGTGTTTGAAAAAGGAAAATTTGGATTGGAAGTTGCAGAAGTCGGAAAATCTGGAAAATCTGGGTTTCGGGCGTTGCTGGGTTTGCACGCCGCGACGTGTGCGATGAACACGCCGCGGCGAGCAAATCACCTTTCGCACGCCGCGACGAGCGAAGAACACACGCCGCGGCGTACGTGAGAGGGCTCGCCGCGGTGAGGACGCCCATTTTTTTCGAAGATTGTTTCAAGATTTTGGATTGAGGTTTTAGTCCGATTGAATTGGGGTTCTTGATTCATTGCAATTTGGAGACTTAGAACTACAGATTTTGATGAATGAAAGTTCTAAATCAACTTCGAAAATTTCCGAATTCGGATGACGATTGAATAGTGAATTTGATTTCGATATTCAGATAGTTCCTATATCTTGGAGTTTAACTTCTAGAGTTTTGAACTTAGTCAATTGACTTACGTGGGTTCTAATTTCTACCGTTAGAGATTAAGAGATCGAATTGGGAAGATTTCGATTTAGTGTCAGGAATGTCATAAACATGTAGTGTACGCAATTAAATCGTTGCATGTGCATAATTGACTTGTTGGGACCCGATTCGGGAACCGGATCCCAACCGAAAAGCAGAAAGTAACACGAAGGAAATAAAGCGGATTCAAATAAATAAATCGAATTGGCTCGAAGACAAACCAAACAAACGATCCAATCGAATTGAAACACAAATTCCGACACCCGTGAACAAATCTTTTAGAATCATCATCATGCTTGAAACCCTAAGACATTTTAAATCCGTATAATTTTGATCCCAACCAAAAGCGTAAAGTAACACGAAGGAAACAAAGCGGATTCAAATAGAATAAATCGAATTGGCTCAAGACAAACCAAACAAACGATCCAATCAATTGAAACACAAATTCGACACCGTGAACAAATCTTTAGGAATCACCGTCGTTGGAAACCCTAAGACATTTTAAATCCGTATAATTTTTTTCCTCTTTATTCATTCCTTTTCTCAATCAATCTCATTCAAATTATAACCATTCCATACAATTCCCTTTTGAAACTCATCCTCACCAATTTCAATTCACTTAATTCATCTTAATCATTTCTTATACAATCATATAAATCCTCAAACTCATTTCTTTAAACCCATTTTTCCAAATTTAACCGAAATTTCAAAGATAACTACTGATTTTGACAGCCCAAAAATTTGCAAAGAGTCAAAACACTTCTAAAATGTCCAAGACAATGCGTAATCATCGGACCTCCCGTCCGCATCCAAACACCAAAGAAACCCAATCTCGCTTCTAAACAATTCATCATTCCAATCCATAATACATCTCAATTCAAGTTTACGACAAAATCTATTCCACAATCATACATAACTCATAACCAAATACATCATAATTTACATAATGACTTTTCAAGCCATAAACAAAAACAATACATAATCCATAAACCTTTTCACAACTTCAAAACTAAACTCCAACATTACACATAAAACAAAGCATACAAAACTATCGGGTTGACATCATACTCGTTTTCCATCCGATCTCCGTAAAACCCGAGATGGGATGAAAGGGGGTGAGCTCGAAGCTCGTGGATAATATATTTATAAACCGAACAATAAGCTAAAAATCTTTTATTTTTTTAACTTTTCAAACTTTTCAATTTCATCAACACTTTCTAAGATTTTTCTCAAAATTTTCATTTGTTTCAAAACATTTAAATCCAGCCAGAATTTCATGCTTGAAAATTTATTTTCTCGCTTCAAAATCTCAAACCTTTTCAAAACATGCACACCTTAAACATGAATGCATCACATCATAGTCAAATTAAAACACATAACACATCGAATTGGTTTGGTTCGGTCCTAATAGACGTCTCGCACATTCCCAAGATAATGTTCTCAGGCAAACAGAATGAGGGGAGTCCGAGATCGAACTCCTATGCCACTAGCGGCAAATTAAGAAGGCTATAACAGTAGAGACAATACGACTCACAAAAGGACCTCGATCAAACCCACTTAACACATAACTAAAACGGAATTCAGACGCCTGAAGACACTTTTCAAAATCTTGATTTTGTACCTTTTCAACTCATAACATCAAATTGTGTCATAGATGACACAAGCATATATCCACATAATCGCACATAATCAATCTAATGCAATTCACGAAATCACATATGCATCACAATATATGCACTAATTCTTTAAATCATTCAAATCATAAATCACATAATTTGAAAACCATGAAATTCATAAGTCTTGCATTTTCTAAAACTCATTTTACTCCTTTGAAATCATAATTTCAAACATTTACATCCTTTTTCAAACATTTTATCAATAATAATTTATCAAAATCAAATTTTGCTTTTTTAAATTTTCAAAATTCACATTTAGCTTATAATTCAATAAATAAATATACTACCCACCTTCATATCCATGCTAGCATCTTGTCCAATGCTTCAATTTGACCTTTTCTCCTTTCTTCCTTCCAATTGAAAATTCCCTAAATCAATTTCATCAAAATTTAATCTCATAAATAACTTAATCCTTCAATTTGATGCATAAGTCATCAATTCTTACTAATTCCAAGATAGTTACATCACTAATTTCAAAAACCCCCAAATTACAAATTGAACCTAAATCAATCCAATCAAATTCAATATCATAATTAACTTAATTTCTCAAATTGAACTTAGGAAATATCAATTCCTCTCATATTCAAACTATTTCAATCTCCAATTTTGAAAATCCCCAATTTTCAAAATTGGCCTAAACCAATTTGCACAAATTCAATATCATAAAACATAATTCCTTCAAAATTGATTCCATATTTTATCAATTCATGCTATTATTGATGATTCTACACCATTAATTCACAAAATTTGGGAAAATCCCCAAATTCCAAATTTGGGCATAAACCCTAATTAATTCCCATCCAAAATTAAACCCATAGTACTTAGCAATCATCAAAATTTACTTCATACTCCACAAACCCATTCCATTTTCCATGATTCTAAACCAAAACTTCAAGAGAAACTCAAATCTTAAAAATTGCTCTTACCTCATTTCTCCTCCATTTTCGGATTTTCTTGGTTCAAGGGAAGCTCTTCATCCTCCACCTTTTCTCTCTTGGAATGACATTAAGATCTCTCTTCAAGTGTTAGAAAATCGAGCCCTAGCTTTCTCCCCTTTTCTCCAATCAAACTTGCTCTCCTTCTCTCTTCTCTCTTTGTTCTTTTCTTTGTTCAAATGTCTTGCTTCCCTTGATAAAACCACAGCTCACTTGCTTTTATAGTGCCATGACATTTAATGAATGAGGAATGACTCATAAGTCCTCCATTTAAGCCTATAAACTTAACCCTTTAAGTAAACTTCCAAAATTACCCTCCATTGGTCTTTAAAATCGACATCTTGTCTGATTATTTCGATCAGGTAAATGAAGCCATTTGACAAAACTTTCTTCTATACAAATGTGCCTCTATGTCTTACAAATCCAACCCTTCAAGAATCGGATCAATCGGAGTTCTATAGCTCAAGATATATCCAAATGTCAAGTCTGTTCTTCGCACCCGAGGTCAACACTACACCTAACTTCCGACCAATTTGGAAGTCTTAGAGGCTACATTGTCAATCGTCTCCTTCATAACATTTGTAGTCCCATGTCTCTATTTTCATTTGCAAAAGAATAAAATAGATCGGAGCTCTACCGATCAAGATATCTCTAAAACACTCAACACTGCTCAAACTTTTATAACCGATCGCTCACGAAAATCCGAGCTATCTTTCTCCATTTAATTCCAAAACTGATCTATGTAGTATGAAAAGATAGAAAATGTCTTAGAAATCCAACGCTCAAAAATCGACTCAATCGGAGGTCTACACAAAAGTTATGGCCAAAAGAAGGAATGGGTCAAAACACAAAGCAGATTTATGATGTCAAAGACAGACGCAAGTTCGCTCGCGATGACGCCAAGACAGACGAAAAAAATGCCCGTGGTGACGCCAAGACAGACGCAAAATTCATCTGTGGTGATGTCAGCACAGACGCAAAACTTCGCTTGTGATGACGCCAGACAGACGCAAAATTGTCAGGTGACGCCAAGACAGACGCAAAACTTCGCTCGTGATGACGCCAAGACGCACGCAAAATTTCGTCTGACCCCCTTCTCCAGAACATCCACACTTAGAAAGATCATAACTTTCTACTCAGAACTCCAAATTAGACACGGTTTGATTCGTTGGAAAGCTAAGAACAAAATCTACTACTTTTCAGAAGGAAATTTTTCCAAAATCTATCTTTATCAATTCCAAAATTGCCCCTAAAATCAGAAGATAAGACTTTCATTCCTGCACCAACACTGCACCCAATTCTTAACAGATTTACACAAGTCAATGGTCCAATTCTTAATAACCTTAATATGGACCAATACTATTCAATTTAATCCTTTTGAACTTCCATATATATATATATATCTTTATCATTCAAAATCAACCTATTGATCTTCCATACATATATTTCTATCATTAATCTCATCTTTCTAGCATTTCTCATTTCAAATGCAAATATTCAAAATCAATTCATCCTTCACATTAATCTTTTGACTTTCTATACATATATCTCCATCACCATCTCATTATTCAAGTCATCAATGCCCAAAATCAATTCACAAAATTGTCGGGCTTAATCATCATGAAATTTCACTCTCATTCATTCACATATTCCTAAAATCAATCAAATAATCACCTTTGTTCTTCAAAGCAAACTTATCCACATCGATATCACACTCTCACTAATTCCATCATACTTCTTGTCATCAAAAGCAAACGATCACTTAGCATACTCATACACATACGCCCAAGTAAGATCATATTATCGGGCTCGATACTATAAATGTTGGGACCCGATCCGAACCGGATCCCAACCAAAAGCGTAAAGTAACATGAAGGAAACAAAGCGGATTCAAATAGAATAAATCGAATTGGCTCAAGACAAACCAAACAAACGATCCAATCGAATTGAAACACAAATTCCGACACCCGTGAACAAATCTTTAAGGAATCACTGTCGCGTTAGAAACCCTATGATATTTTAAATCCGGTATAATTTTGATCCCAACCGAAAAGCAGAAAGTAACACGAAGGAAACAAAGCAGATTCAAATAGAATAAATCGAATTGGCTCGAAGATAAACCAAAGAAACGATCAAATCGAATTGAAACTCAAATTCCGACACCCGTGAACAAATCTTTTAGGAATCACTGTCACGTTGGAAACCCTAAGACATTTTAAATCCGTATAATTTTTTTTCCTCTTTATTCATTCCTTTCTCAATCAATCTCATTCAAATTATAACCATTCCATACAATTCCTTTTGGAAACTCATCCTCACTAATTTCAATTCACTTAATTCATCTTAATCATTTCTTATACAATCATATAAATCCTCAAACTCATTTCTTTAAACCCATTTTTCCAAATTTAACCAAAATTTCGGAAGATAACGGCTGTATTTTGACAAATTTCAAAATTTGCAAAGAGTCAAAAACACTTCTAAAATGTCCAAGCACAATGCGTAATCATCGGACCTCCTGCTCGACATCCAAACACCAAAGAAACCCAATCTCGCTTCTAAACACTTCATCATTCCAATCCATAATACATCTCAATTCAAGTTTACGACAAAATCTATTCCACAATCATACATAACTCATAACCTAAATACATCATAATTTACATAATGACTTTTCAAGCCATAAACAAAAACAATACATAATCCATAAACCTTTTCACAACTTCAAAACTAAACTCCAACATTACACATAAAACAAAGCATACAAAACTATCGGGTTGACATCATACTCGTTTTCCATCCGATCTCCTCGTAAAACCTCGAGATGGGGATGAAAGGGGTGAGCTCTAAGCTCGTGGATAATATATTTATAAACCGAACAATAAGCAAAAATCTTTTATTTTTTTAACTTTTCAAACTTTTCAATTTCATCAACACTTTCTAAGATTTTTCTCAAAATTATCATTTGTTTCAAAACATTTAAATCCAGCCAGAATTTCATGCTTGAAAATTTTACTTTTCGCTTCTCAAAATCTCAAACCTTTTTCAAAACATGCACGCCTTAAACATGAATGCATCACATCATAGTCAAATTAAAACACATAACACATCGAATTGGTTTGGTTCGGTCCTAATAGACGTCGCACATTCTCAAGATAATGTTCTCAGTGCAACAGCGGAATGAGGGGAGTCCGAGATCGAACTCCTATGCCACTAGCGGGCAGCCGGAGAAGGCTATAACAGTAGAGACAATACGACTCACAAAAGGACCTGACCAAACCCACTTAACACATAACGAAATCGAATTCAGATCGCTCAAGGCACTTTTCAAAATCTTGATTTTGTACCTTTTCAACTCATAACATCAAATTGTGTCATAGATGACACAAGCATATATCCACATAATTGCACATAATCAATCTAATGCAATTCACGAAATCACATATGCATCACAATATATGCACTAATTCTTTAAATCATTCAAATCATAAATCACATAATTTGAAAACCATGAAATTCATAAGTCTTGCATTTTCTAAAACTCATTTTACTCCTTTGAAATCATAATTTCAAACATTTACATCCTTTTCAAACATTTTATCAATAATAATTTATCAAAATCAAATTTTGCTTTTTTAAATTTTCAAAATTCACATTTAGCTTATAATTCAATAAATAAATATACTACCCACCTCATATCCATCCTAACATCTTGTCCAATGCTTCAATTTGACCTTTCTCCTTTCTTCCTTCCAATTGAAAATTCCCTAAATCAATTTCATCAAAATTTAATCTCATAAATAACTTAATCCTTCAATTTGATGCATAAGTCATCAATTCTTACTAATTCCAAGATAGTTACATCACTAATTCCAAAACCCCAAATTACAAATTGAACCTAAATCAATCCAATCAAATTCAATATCATAATTAACTTAATTTCTCAAATTGAACTTAGGAAATATCAATTCCTCTCATATTCAAACTATTTCAATCTCCAATTTTGAAAATCTCCAATTTTCAAAATTGGCCTAAACCAATTTGCACAAATTCAATATCATAAAACATAATTCCTTCAAAATTGATTCCATATTTCATCAATTCATGCTATTATTGATGATTCTACACCATTAATTCACAAAATTTGGGAAAATCCCAAATTCCAAATTGGGCATAAACCCTAATTAATTTCCATCCAAAATTAAACCCATAGTACTTAGCAATCATCAAAATTTACTTCATACTCCACAAACCCATTCCATTTTCCATGATTCTAAACCAAAACTTCAAGAGAAACTCAAATCTTAAAATTGCTCTTACCTCATTTCTCCTCCATTTTCGGATTTTCTTGGTTAAAGGGAAGTTCTCTTCATCCTCCACCTTTTCTCTCTTGGAATGACATTAAGATCTCTTCAAGTATTAGAAAATCGAGCCCTAGCTTTCTCCCCTTTTCTCCACCAAACTTGCTCTCCTTCTCTCTTCTCTCTTTGTTCTTTTCTTTGTTCAAATGTCTTGCATCCCTTGATAAAAACCACAGCTCACTTGCTTTTATAGTTCCATGACATTTAATGAATGAGGAATGACTCATAATTCCCTCCATTTAAGCCTATAAACTTAACCCTTTAAGTAAACTTCCAAAATTACCCCTCCATTGGTCTTTAAAACTGACATCTTGTCTGATTATTTCGATCAGGTAAATGAAGCCATTTGACAAAACTTTCTTCTAGAGAAATGTTCCTCTATGTCTTACAAATCCAACCCTTCAAGAATCGGATCAATCGGAGTTCTATAGCTCAAGATATATCCAAAATGCTGAAGTCTGTTCTTCAGACCCGAGGCTGAACACTACACCTAACTTCCGACCTGAATTTGGAAGTCTTAGAGGCCAGATTGTCAATCGGCTCCTTCATAACTTTTGTAGTCCCATGTCTCTATTTTCATTTGCAAAAAGAATCAAATCGATCGGAGCTCTACCGATCAAGATATCTCTAAAACACTGAACACTGTTCAAACTTTTATAACCGATCAGTTCACGAAAATCCGAGCTATCTTTCTCCATTTAATTCCAAAACTGATCTATGTAGTATGAAAAGATAGAAAAATGTCTTAGGAATCTAACGCTTTGAAAATCGACTCAATCGGAGGTCTACACAAAAAGTTATGGCCAAAAGAAGAAATGGGGTCAAAAACACAAAAGCAGACGATGATGTCAGCACAGACGCAAGTTCGTCTGTGATGACGTCAGCACAGACGCAAAAAATTGCTCTGTGGTGACGCCAACACAGACGCAAAATTATCTGTGGTGACGCCAGCACAGACGCAAAAATTCGCCTGTGATGACGCCAGCACAGACGCAAAAATGTCAGGTGACGCCAAGACAGACGCAAAACTTCGCTCTGTGATGACGCCGAAGACAGCACGCAAAATTTCGCCCCACCCCTTCTCCGTAACATCCACACTTAGAAAGATCATAACTTTCTACTCAGAACTCCAAATTAGACACGGTTTAATTAGTTGGAAAGCTAAAAGAAAATCTACTACTTTCTAGAAGGAAATTTTGCCAAAATCTATCTTTATCAATTCCAAAATTGCCCTAAAATCAGAAGATAAGACTTTCATTCCTGCACCAACACCGCACCCAATTCTTAACTTCATGACAATATTTGAGACTCTTAGGCACATAATTGAAATTGATGTCTTCTTACAAATGTAGCCATATGTCTCTAGTTTAATCCAAATTAAGAATCATCTCGTTTGGATTACTAGAGAAAACGTTATGGTTAAAATACTGAAGCATATTCAGTGAACATTTTTCAGATCACTACCAATCTTGTCTCCAAATCTTTCCTTATCACAACTCATACCAAGATCACTCTTTCTACTCTCTTGTCCAATATTTTCATGCTTTATATCAATGGAAAGATAAAACAACCTCTACAATGTTCATAAAGAACTCCAAAGTAACTTCAACCTCTAGTTAAGTCAATTTTTCAATCAAAGTTTTTGCCCGTTTAGCAATCACCTAAGCAATATCCAAACTTCAATTTATCATAACTTCTTGCCCCGATATCGAAAAATTGCATACTTTATGGAGTTAGAAAGCTGGAAACATGAACTACAACTTTCATTAAGACCACTTTGGCCAAATATCTCTAGATCAGTACAGATTTGTCATTGAAGTTTCTAAACCCCATTCCAACACATCAACTTCACATATCAACACATCACCACAAGCTCTTCAACTAAATCCTCTCAAACACAAAACACACAAATCTATACACAATTGATATTCTTACACAATTGATCTTTCATATCCATATATAAATTCATGTCTCATTAACATCATAAGATAAATGTTTATAAAATTAAATGGCATTCTAAGCCATGCTACAACATCAGTATTCAAGTCCAAGTACAAAAGATACAAAACTCCACCATTCTCCACATATGACTGAAATCTTATTCTTACAATAATCTAACTTAAAACACCACACGCATAACCAAACAAATTGTCTTTGCTTTCTAATTTCTTCAAAATCTTACACTTTCACTTTCTATTTCTTAATTTCAACTTCCATTTCAATCCACTTGAACTTTCATAATCCATACAAATCTATTTGAAACCCAAAGTTATCAAATCAAACAAATCTTTTCTCATCAATTTCTTAAGGCAAAAATATCTATAACTCCATTCATATACAAAACTCTTATCAAATTTTCATTTTCATTTTCTAATTTCATCGAAAGATCGGGTCCAACAATTCTCCCTCTTAAAAGAATTTCACCGAAATTCCTATCGAAAGAATCACCAAGTAACTTATTCTCTCAAATAATCTCTTCAAATAATCATATTCAATCACTTTCTGAACTAATTTCTCATCATACATATTTCTCACTTGCTCACGCTTTATCACTTCTTGTATCAAATACCACCAAGATCATATCACATCAATAATTCTTAACAGATTTACACAAGTCAATGGTCCAATTCTTAATAACCTTAATATGGACCAATACTATTCAATTTAATCCTTTTGAACTTCCATATATATATATATCTTTATCATTCAAAATCAACCTATTGATCTTCCATACATATATTTCTATCATTAATCTCATCTTTCTAGCATTTCATTTCAACTTCAAAATATTCAAAATCAATTCATCCTTCACATTAATCTTTTGACTTTATATACATATATCTCCATCACCATCTCATTATTCAAGTCATCAATGCCCAAAATCAATTCACAAAATTGTCGGGTTTAATCATCATGAAATTTCACTCTCATTCATTCACATATTCCTAAAATCAATCAAATAATCACCTTTGTTCTTCAAAGCAAACTTATCCACATCGATATCACACTCTCACTAATTCCATCATACTTCTTGTCATCAAAAGCAAACGATCACTTAGCATACTCATACACATACGCCCAAGTAAGATCATATTATCGGGCTCGATACTATAAATGTTGGGACCCGATCCGGAACCGGATCCCAACCAAAAGCGTAAAGTAACACGAAGGAAACAAAGCGGATTCAAATAGAATAAATCGAATTGGCTCAAGACAAACCAAACAAACGATCCAATCGAATTGAAACACAAATTCGACACCGTGAACAAATCTTTTAGAATCACCGTCGTTGGAAACCCTAAGATATTTTAAATCCGTATAATTTTGATCCCAACCAAAAGCGTAAAGTAACACGAAGGAAACAAAGCAGATTCAAATAGAATAAATCGAATTGGCTCAAGACAAACCAAACAAACGATCAAATCAATTGAAACACAAATTTCGACACCGTGAACAAATCTTTTAGAATCACCGTCGCGTTGGAAACCCTAAGACATTTTAAATCGTATAATTTTTTTTTCCTTTATTCATTCCTTTCTCAATCAATCTCATTCAAATTATAACCATTCCATACAATTCCTTTTGGAAACTCATCCTCACCAATTTCAATTCACTTAATTCATCTTAATCATTTCTTATACAATCATATAAATCCTCAAACTCATTTCTTTAAACCCATTTTTAGAAATTTAACCGAATTTCAAAAGATAACTACCAGTATTTTGACATTTCAAAATTTGCAAAGAGTCAAAACACTTCTAAAATGTCCAAGCACAATGCAGAATCATCTGACCTCCCGTCCAAGATCCAAACACCAAAGAAACCCATTCTCGCTTCTAAACACTTCATCATTCCAATCCATAATACATCTCAATTCAAGTTTACGACAAAATCTATTCCACAATCATACATAACTCATAACCGAAATACATCATAATTTACATAATGACTTTTCAAGCCATAAACAAAAACAATACATAATCCATAAACCTTTTCACAACTTCAAAACTAAACTCCAACATTACACATAAAACAAAGCATACAAAACTATCGGGTTGACATCATACTGTTTTCCATCCGATCTCCGTGTAAAACCCGAGATGGGGATAAAGGGGGTGAACTCGAAGCTCGTGGATAATATATTTATAAACCGAATAATAAGCTTAAAAATCTTTTATTTTTTAAACTTTTCAAACTTTTCAATTTCATCAACACTTTCTAAGATTTTTCTCAAAATTTTCATTTGTTTCAAAACATTTAAATCCAGCTTTGAATTTCATGCTTGAAAATTTTACTTTCTCGCTTCTCAAAATCTCAAACATTTTTCAAAACATGCATACCTTAAACATGAATGCATCACATCATAGTCAAATTAAAAACACATAACACATCGAATTGGTTTGGTTCGGTCTAACAGACGTATCGCACATTCTCAAGATAATGCTGCAGGTAACAGGAATGTAGGGGAGTCCGAGATCGAACTCCTATGCCACTAGCAAGCAGCCGGAGAAGGCTATAACAGTAGAGACAATACGACTCACAAAAGGACCTCGACCAAACCCACTTAACACATAATGAAAACTAATTGATCGCTCAAGGCACTTTTCAAAAATCTTGATTTTGTACCTTTTCAACTCATAACATCAAATTGTGTCATAGATGACACAAGCATATATCCACATAATTGCACATAATCAATCTAATGCAATTCACGAAATCACATATGCATCACAATATATGCACTAATTCTTTAAATCATTCAAATCATAAATCACATAATTTGAAAACCATGAAATTCATAAGTCTTGCATTTTCTAAAACTCATTTTACTCCTTTGAAATCATAATTTCAAACATTTACATCCTTTTTCAAACATTTTATCAATAATAATTTATCAAAAACAAATTTTGCTTTTTTAAATTTTCAAAATTTCACATTTAGCTTATAATTCAATAAATAAATATACTACCCACCTCATATCCATGCTAGCATCTTGTCCAATGCTTCAATTTGACCTTTTCTCCTTTCTTCCTTCCAATTGAAAATTCCTAAATCAATTTCATCAAAATTTAATCTCATAAATAACTTAATCCTTCAATTTGATGCATAAGTCATCAATTCTTACTAATTCCAAGATAGTTACATCACTAATTCCAAAAACCCCCCAAATTACAAATTGAACCTAAATCAATCCAATCAAATTCAATATAATAATTAACTTAATTTCTCAAATTGAACTTAGGAAATATCAATTCCTCTCATATTCAAACTATTTCAATCTCCAATTTTGAAAATCCCCAATTTTCAAAATTGGCCTAAACCAATTTACACAAATTCAATATCATAAAACATAATTCCTTCAAAATTGATTCCATATTTCATCAATTCATGCTATTATTGATGATTCTACACCATTAATTCACAAAATTTGGGAAAATTCCCAAATTCCAAATTTGGGCATAAACCCTAATTAATTTCCATCCAAAATTAAACCCATAGTACTTAGCAATCATCAAAATTTACTTCATACTCCACAAACCCATTCCATTTTCCATGATTCTAAACCAAAACTTCAAGAGAAACTCAAATCTTAAAAATTGTTCTTACCTCATTTCTCCTCCATTTTCGGATTTTCTTGGTTCAAGGGGAAGCTCTCTTCATCCTCCACCTTTTTCTCTCTTGGAATGACATTAAGATCTCTCTTCAAGTGTTAGAAAAATCGAGCCCTAACTTTCTCCCCTTTTGTCCACCAAACTCGCTCTCCTTCTCTCTCTCTCTTTTGTTCTTTTCTTTGTTCAAATGTCTTGCTTCCCTTGATAAAAACCACAGCTCACTTGCTTTTATAGTGCCATGACATTTAATGAATGAGGAATGACTCATAAGTCCCTCCATTTAAGCCTATAAACTTAACCCTTTAAGTAAACTTCCAAAATTACCCCTCCATTGGTCTTTAAAACTGACATCTTGTCTGATTATTTCGATCAGGTAAATGAAGCCATTTGACAAAACTTTCTTCTAGAGAAATGTTCCTCTATGTCTTAAAAATCCAACCCTTCAAGAATCGGATCAATCGGAGTTCTATAGCTCAAGATATCTCCAAAATGCTGAAGTCTGTTCTTCAGACCCTAGGCTGAACACTACACCTAACTTCCGACCCAAATTTGGAAGTCTTAGAGGCTACATTGTCAATCGGCTCCTTCATAACATTTGTAGTCCCATGTCTCTATTTTCATTTGCAAAAAGAATCAAATCGATCGGAGCTCTACCGATCAAGATATCTCTAAAACACTGAACACTGTTCAAACTTTTATAACCGATCAGTTCACGAAAATCCGAGCTATCTTTCTCCATTTAATTCCAAAACTGATTTATGTAGTATGAAAACATAGAAAAATTTCTTAGGAATCCAAGGCTTCGAAAATTGACTCAATCGGAGGTCTACACAAAAAGTTAGGGCCAAAAGAAGGAATGGGGTCAAAAACACAAAAGCAGACGATGATGTCAACACAGACGAAAGTTCGTTCGTGATGACGCCGCCAGACAGACGCAAAAATTGCCTGTGGTGACGCCAAGACAGACGCAAAATTAGTCTGTGGTGACGCCAGCACAGACGCAAAACTTCATCTGTGATGACGCCAGCACAGACGCAAAAATTGTTCAGGTGACGCCAAGACAGACGCAAAACTTCGCTCTGTGATGACGCCAAGATGCACGCAAAATTTCGTCCGACCTCTTCTCCGTAACATCCATACTTAGAAAGATCATAACTTTCTACTCAGAACTCCAAATTAGACACGGTTTGATTCGTTGGAAAGCTAAGAGAAAAATCTACTACTTTCCAGAAGGAAATTTTGCCAAAATCTATCTTTATCAATTCCAAAATTGCCCCTAAAATCAGAAGATAAGACTTTCATTCCTGCACCAACACTGCACCCAATTCTTAACTTCATGACAATATTTGAGACTCTTAGGCACATAATTGAAATTAGATGTCTTCTTACAAAATGTAGCTATATGTCTCTAGTTTAATCCAAATTAAGAATCATCTCGTTTGGATTACTAGAGAAACGTTATGGTTAAAATACTGAAACATATTCAGTGAACATTTTTCAGATCACTACCAATCTTGTCTCCAAATCTTTCCTTATCACAACTCATACCAAGATCACTCTTTCTACTCTCTTGTCCAATATTTTCATGCTTTATATCAATGGAAAGATAAAACAACCTCTACAATGTTCATAAAGAACTCCAAAGTAACTTCAACCTCTAGTTAAGTCAATTTTCAATCAAAGTTTTGCCCGCTTAGCAATCACCTAAGCAATATCCAAACTTCAATTTATCATAACTTCTTGCCCCGATATCGAAAAATTGCATACTTTATGACGTTAGAAAGCTGGAAACATGAACTACAACTTTCATTAAGACCACTTTGGCCAAATATCTCTAGATCAGTACAGATTTGTCATTGAAGTTTCTAAACCCCATTCCAACACATCAACTTCATATATCAACACATCACCACAAGCTCTTCAACTAAATCCTCTCAAACACAAAACACACAAATCTATACACAATTGATATTCTTACACAATTGATCTTTCATATCCATATATAAATCCATGTCTCATTAACATCATAAGATAAATGTTTATAAAATTAAATGGCATTCTAAGCCATGCTACAACATCAGTATTCAAGTCCAAGTACAAAAGATACAAAACTCCACCATTCTCCACATATGACTGAAATCTTATTCTTACAATAATCTAACTTAAAACACCACATGCATAACCAAACAAATTGTCTTTGCTTTCTAATTTCTTCAAAATCTTACACTTTCACTTTCTATTTCTTAATTTCAACTTCCATTTCAATCCACTTGAACTTTCATAATCCATACAAATCTATTTGAAACCCAAAGTTATCAAATCAAACAAATCTTTTCTCATCAATTTCCTTAAGGCAAAAATATCGATAACTCCATTCATATACAAAAACTCTTATCAAATTTTCATTTTCATTTTTCTAATTTCCACTGAAAGATCGGGGTCTAACATGACTACCGTAAATTGAACAATTTGTTACGTATGTGTATTCTGATGGTTATAGAGGTACAAGTGGAGCGTCGATCCTCCGACGTGGCTGAGACTTCCCGGCATTAGCTCGGAAGTTCTAGGTGAGTAACCTAGTTGGTTCCTCAATCTTTGTGTGTTTAAAGTATGTGCTTATACCATGCGGAGTAAATGGAGGGTTATGTGTTTGATTGTGATTGGTTTCGGACCATAGGTGTCCGAAGTATCGGTAATTTGTTATTGAAGTGTTACGTGTATAAATTGTACCACTTGATTCTAATATGATTTAAGGCATGCATATTATGTAAAATGATTGATACTGAATTGAAACATATGCATCTCATGCATAAAGGCATGATCAGATCAAGAAAGTTGTGACCGGAGCGGCCAACGTATTTCAGAGCTTTAAGCTCAATGCACAGGGCCTCGAGCCCAACGTATTGCAGAGCCTCAGGCTCACCGTATCAGGGCATATCACACCCAACGTATTTCAGAGCCACAGGCTCAACGTAATGTGCCCGTCACTGGGACAGTTCAGGCGCACGGTCACAACAACTAAATAAAATGAAAAGTGTCACATGCGCATTGCATATACAGATGATTGAATGTGAACTGTGTGAAAGGTGAAATGCCTTATATCTGTGAAATAAAAATGCATGTGATGTTTCTAAATATGTTATTATAAGATAATCTGTGAAATTCTGTGTATTGATTGTATATGCATGAGTTAGGTGAACCATCGATGATGGTTTCTCGCTGAGTTCGCAAACTCACCCAACATTGCAATATTTTTCAGGACAGTGATAGTAGGCTCCTAGCTCTGAGTTAGAGACTTTCTCTGTCTTGTAGATCGTTCGGCAAGAGAAGTTATGGCGCAGAGGTGGGTCAGCTGAGACTTTTGGAGACGACCTAGTTAGGAGTTGGTTTATTTCTTTTGAGTATTGTATGGACAGTACTTTTGGACAGATTATGTATTTATGGTTTTTTTATGAAATGAAATGAAAAAGAAAATTTTGGTTTCAAAAATTAGTAATATTTATATTGATGCCATGTGGAGTGTAGTTGGGTTGCTCGGTAGGGCACCATTATCGTGGGTTATGTGTCGGAACGACCTGCGAATGTCCCGGTGTATACCCTACGATAAGGGGGCGCTACATCCATACTCAAACATAATCATGCAAATCCAACCGTATTCTTAAAGTAGTGTTTTCATCCATACAAATTGGTTTTCTCAAGTAACTAACTAGCATACTCAAACCTTTAGTTGTCCAATATTCTAAGAAAATGTTATAGATATTCACTTTATAGAGGAATGTTTTTCAATCTAATTTTCTAACTTTATGCCCATTGCCAATTTTGAATAAATAAAGGAAGTTGAGAAATGTGTCAAGGGTCTTCTTCAATTACCTTTTGAACTTCCAATTTGGAGGAGAAGGTAAGGATTGTTATCTTCCTCGCTAGCATAACTTCCATTAGACCTCTCTATTCCAGCTCGGGTTCATGCTTGTATCATCGAAAAGGTGCTTTTATCCATAAAAGGCCAACAAGTACAACATCCCATGTCCTAGCACTTCCTGCAAAATGTCTAGACTTAGAGCCACCATTAGCTTTCCTTCAATCTCAACATGCCGACAAGAGATCAAGGAAAAGTCAAAATTGTCACCCACAACTTATTTCGAAGTCTTTTCACCTCATTAATATGTTGAACCACATATGAAGCAAAAAGTTTAGGAGGAATGACTAAGGTTGAGGGTGAGATAGTTTGAATTGTAAAGTGGAATGGAGAAGAAAAGTGGACTGCAGATTTCGTAGCAAGTTGAGAAAGGGTTAAGGGAGTAGAGTGGGGAAACGGGGTGGTAGAGGGTAGAGTGATAGAGGCTAGAGATGGAAAGTCTGTCTCCATTTTAGTTCTAAATGGAAACTAATGATGTTTTATTTTATAGGTCATCAAAGGAATAACAATGCTCAAAGGAAAACAAGAGAAATCAATGGACAAGACGAAACCCATAATGGAGGAAAGTAAAGAAGGCTGAAATGGAGCAGATCTAAAGTTAGGGTTGGTTGTGAGCACGAAATGTAAGAGAGATGTTCGAGTTTCTCTCATATAGTTGCATCTTAAGAACCTTGTAGGTAACAATCTGCAAACTATGAGCCTGTCCCTAGTCCTGATACAACGTTCCAATGTTGAATTGTGTTGTTTTATACAACCTGTTGTATTGAAACTAGTGGAGGAGCTAGCAATGACAATGAAGATAAGGAAGAAGAAGAAGTCAAGAGAAGGCCGAATGAGCTCAAAAAGTGATGGAAATTGAGATGATGTTTTAAGTATAATTCGGGCATATGGAGCAAAGCTATGAAGATCAAGGTCGAATAATGAAGAACAAACTCTAATGAAAGAAATTCAGAAAAGAGGAAGAAAAGATATAATGGAAACAAACTTGGAGAATCCAGAAATTGTAGCTCAAGAAGAACAAAACAAAGAAGTGCAGGAAAAGCAGAGAAGTTGAGAATTGAGTTAGTTACTTGGAGGAAAAGTAACCGTAAGAACAAAAACCAAGTAACCCACCGTAAGAAAAGGACAAATTGATTAGAGTGTGATTAGAGTTAAAGATGGTTGTTTAAAGAAGATATGGCCGTAACATCATACAACAGCTTCATCATTTTCGTCATCATCGTAAAACGCTCCCAATGTAAGAAAAATATCGAGTTGTAGTCAAGAATACAACAATGTCGATTTCAATTACACTAAAGACAAAATTGTTTACTTTTGTGTTTTGCCAAATCTGAAAAGTCAGATTTAGTTAGTCATTACTCATCGCTTTATGCTTTTGTTCTCTAGTTAATTTTCAAGTTGTAGCAGAAAGTTGTAGAGCTAATATATAAAGCTCATGATACTCCTCATTTTCGTAAGATGTAATGAAAAACCAGAAAAACCTTCAATACAAGATCATTTTCTTTCAAGCTTCAATTTTCTTATGATTCATTGTTGTTATTATGTTCCAGTAGCAAGTTTAGAAGTTGAGTATTTAAAGAAGCATTTTGTGAGTGTTCTGTTTTATTAAAAAACCTGATACTAGCTTGGAGTTAGTTTTGTGAGTGAATACCGAAATTCAATTTTTTACAAGTTTCAAATCAGTTTTCTTATTCTCTTAGTTATATTTTCACATCATTTTAGTTTATTCAAAAAGTCAGAAGTTGGAGAGTGAATAGCTGAAGTAGATTTCATACACACAGAATTTGCAAAACTGAAGTTCATTATTCGGATGCTATAGAAGTGCTACACTCATTTTCAATTTACACAAAATCATCTTCCATACATACATTCACATTTTCCGGTGAGCAATCTGAGTTGTTGTTTGGAGACATATCATACACAAAAATCTCAAATTGAAGATCAGAAGCTTCAAGTTTCCAGCCAGTTGAAACTTGAGTGAACAGCAGAGAAGGTGTTCAATATTTGGCCTCAACCAACATTCTAGCTCGACATATTACATAAGGAAGGTGCTATCTTCAGCTCCTGGAGGCGCATCTTCAAGATCCAAGTCTAGCTACCAACAATAAAAGACAAGTGAGCTCAACACCTACATAGCCCAGATTTTTTGCAAGAGATTTTAACTGCAAGTGAAACTGCTTCATTGCTTCGCCATGCCTACATCTATCGTCAAACTTTGACTACTAACTAATTAACTTCTTGCTAGGTTTCATGTGATGTTAGTCTGTCTTACATAACGAACCTAGGGTTCATTCACATGGATCTAAAATTCTATTCACATGGATCTAAAATTCTATCTTGGATATGATCTCTAGTTTTATCAAATCTCTTGCCAAATATGTAAGTTAGAAAACAAGACTAAGTCAAGATGTAACCATGCTTTTGAGGAAAAGAAAGCAACAATGTAGCGGTCTAGGAATGAAACAAAATCGCTAGTTTTCAATTATTTCTTTGTAATTGTAGACTTATAGCCCATTATCCATACCCTAAAGATCGACAAAGAACATGATATGGTCGAGCACAAATCCGGGATGTAATCCAAGATAGTTAAGAGTTATTCTATCCTTTGCACACGCCATTTCTTGTGAAAAGAATGGTTACAATGTGTAATTACTGATATTTAGTTTCCTTAAATGTGTCCAAATAAAACATCATACGTAACCAAGACAAGAATATGATAAGAACATATAAAGCTAAATTTAGATAATTCGAAAAGCAATATTAAGAATAAAATATATTATAAAACCACTTAATTGATGGGTACCGGACGGTGGTGGGGTGTTCCAAGTTTGAAGTATAGTGTTAGGACCGATGGGGATGAACACTTTGACAGAGAGAAGGAACATTCTCCCGAGGAGCTTATCTAGCTCGTATTGATAGTGAGTTTCTATCATATGGGTCTGCAGATCGCATATGAATGGTTGTGTAGATATTATCCGATCCATCTTTGACGCTTTTAATTCCCTTTAGAACAAGCCACGAGAAGTTCTTAATTCATTAAATCTACTCTTGTATGAACTCCTTCACTGCACTAAAATTAGCTTGTCATCATATCACATCAATGAACAAGTTGTAAGTCTCGAGTAAATGATTTATTAATCCCCTACTACTCCAAGCCAATATAGGGACAATCATAACTTCCAAGTTCAATTATCGACAATCAAGGCGAGAGCTTAGCTCCTACATATATGGCCGCAAGCTAACCATTGATTTGTGAGAAAAAAAGACGTGTGTGCATTAGTTCCAAGATTCTTCTCGGTTCGGCAGAACTTGGAAATATAAATTCCAGTCCTGTTTTGCTTCATTGTTTTCAAATTTCTGTGCTTTCCATAGTCCTTCTCGGCCTTGAAAAGGGTAAGCAAAATAACGCCTTCTCACAGCTTTTTTCGCTCGTAAAATTACCGCATGCAATTGTCTCTTTGCTCTATCTTCATTTGCAAGTATCCCGACGTGCTTGACTTGGATATT
Source organism: Erythroxylum novogranatense (assembly GCA_029891385.1). Classification (NCBI taxonomy): domain Eukaryota; kingdom Viridiplantae; phylum Streptophyta; class Magnoliopsida; order Malpighiales; family Erythroxylaceae; genus Erythroxylum; species Erythroxylum novogranatense. The sequence continues at coordinate 66,716 of JAIWQS010000181.1, read as the reverse complement.
GTAGTCATACATTGTATACCTAGGGCCTCATTCACATGGATCTCGCTAACCTTCTATCTTGGATGTTAATGAGAGGACTGACTCACACTACAAGCTCTTGGCTACTTATATGACCAGTGACCACTGCTCATTGTTCATTTTACTTGGAAGTTTGTCCCAATTGTTCTTCCCATGTTCTTCCACGCTTAATTTCTTCAGTAAATACATGTAACGCTTTGTTTCAACAGCAAGGAGAAGGCGAAAGAAGCAATATTTTACTCAGATACCTACTCTATCAATGGTTTCACGCCATTCTTGAAGAAGAAGAAGCAGTAAAATCTCTAGTAAGACGAACATATGATGTAATGTGGAGCCATTGTTTGTTCTTATTTTACGGTATAATCTTTACTCTTTCTGAATCTTGATCGGTCTTTGACATCTTGTGATGTCTCCTATGTAGAGCACCACAAGTTGTATCGGTCTTGCCAAAAGAATTCAACGAGTTGCATACTACAAGGTCATGGGAGTTTCTCCATCGAAAAAATGGCCAGATTCTGCCGATTCTTTATGGAGAAAGGGAAGATTTGGTGAAGACGTCATCATTGGAAACCTTGACACAGTAATCTGATTATGAGAATAACTGAAATTTAAGTTTGATATGTAACTAATGGTGATGACTTATGGCGTGTGTTTGGCCCGAGTCGAAAAGTTTCAATGATGAAGGATGGGACCAATTCCATCAAGGTGGAAAGGATATTGTGATGTAAACGATGGAGTAAAATGCAATTGGTTTCTCTCACTAATCCTTATCTAAATCACAATAGATTACTTCTGCAAGTTGAAAGAAAATTATACACGAAATACAAGATTAATTTCATGATTAATCTACACAAATAATTAACCCTAGAATTGTAACATACTATATTCAATAATTAGATTGATAAATACCTGGAAATTGAGGAAACATTGAATCCATTGTTGTTTTCCGTGAAGTGAAGCGAAAGCGAAAACGACAGAGATGCAGAGGATTTACTACTGCTATTCCGAATCCTTAATCAGCAAAAGACGCATACAGTTTCGATGGGGCAACTGTATTTAAAGGTGGGCTAGCAATAGGGCCTCCTGTGCTTTATAATACATGGGTCAAGCCTACCCATCATAGCAAGCCCATGAACATAGGCCCAATGACACGTTAAAAGAGAATTACAATTGACATCTAATTAATCGGGATTTGTACAAATTAATTTCAATTATGCTAGTCCACAATAATGATAAAATTCTATCATTCTCCCACTTGGACAAAGATAACCAAAATCATTAAACAACATAAACAGATCCCATTAATATAACAATATGTGGCCACAATAAGATGTCAAAGTAGAGTCAACAATCTCTCAATCATAAGTCCAAAATGAGGTTACAAGTATCTCAACAATATAGAAATCAGACCCGATAGGAGTACTGATAGCATATATGCAAGATACACATACCTCGATGACTTAAACAAAATGTGTCATAAGGAAATGCACACAAATGGTAATCCGTTTAGGCAATTCCAAACAAAATGGCCTAAGCATCCACTCAAGATGCCAATTGAGATTTAACCAAATATCTCGAACAACAAGATGAGACTTGATACAAAATGTCTCCAACAAAATGCCATATATATACAAACATTTAAATATATCTCGCAGTATCTCAACAAAGTATATGGCAACAACAATAATAGCAACAATTATATGCAAAAGTCTTTATGCTGAATAACAAAATAGTCAAATACAATATTGCTATCAAAATAACATAAAAGACAGACTCCCACTAATCCAAGGCATCAAAAGATCTAAATAGACCCATACGGGTTACATGATTCACAAAAGCCTTAACAGTCAAGCCTTTGGTTAGAGGATCTGCCACCATAAGATCGGTGGGTATATGATCTATATGAGTCTGAAACTCCTTAACCTTCTCTCTAACAAACATATACTTTGTATCAAAATGCTTCGAACGCTTGGAGTTCTTGCATATTTGAGAGAAGCCTACCACAGCAGAGTTATCACAATATATAGTTAGAGGTCTAGAAATACTCTCCACAAGATGAAGCTCAAAAATGAAATTCTTCAACCATATTGCCTGTCGAGTGGCTTCATAACAAGCCACATACTCTGCCTCCATAGTTGAAGTTGCTGTAAGTGTTTGTTTAACACTTTTCCAAGATACAGCTCCTCCAGCAAGCATAAAGATATATCCTGATGTGGATTTGTGATCATCAGGGTAGCCACCATAATCAGAATCAGAATAACCTGTCACCTCAAGGTGATCAGGCATCCTGTAAGTGAGCATGTAATCTTTAGTACCTTGTAAGTGCAATTTTGTGTAATTTTTCGGTATACATTTCCGTTTTTGGGGCTGTAAGGCTGAGGTGAGGATTTATTGTTGGACTCCGATCTTTGAGTGACATTGAGAAATATTAAGTGAAATAAAATGAGTGGTTTCATATGTGTATTGTGAAATAAAAAGTAATTATGCTTTGAGGAAATTCATAAGAAAAGAATGATTTGATTTTGATACCTTCGAGTTTTGAGTAGATTGGTATGGTTTCTGAAATTAAGTGGATGAGTTGATTGAAATGAAGTTAAATAGCAAGAATTAAAAAGAAGGAATGTTGGAGAAGAGGAGAGGAATATTCAGTATGTGGAGAAGAAGAGAGGAGAAGAAGAAGATGATTTCGCTATCCAAAGGAAAGAAGAAGAAGAAAACGTGAAGACCTTCAAGTTCTTAGGGATTTTCGAGAAAGCCAAAGGAAAGAGGAAGAGTTGTCTTCCATTTGAGCCAAAGGAAGAAGAAAGTCGTGGGTCACTTTTCAAGGTAAGGATTTAGAAATTTTCTTAGTTTCTTGTTGTAGTTCTTCCTCTCTTGCTTAAGCATGATGATTGGAAGTTGATGATGAAGAAAGAAGAAGAGATTAGGAAGGTTTAAAATTCAGATTTCATGAATTAGGGTTTCAATTTGGATTTTTTCCATTTCTTGGTAAAGATGGTGAATTGAAGAGTATGGTGAAGGAAAAAGAAAAGAGGAAGAATGATAGAGACTTAATTAAAATTCCAGCATGCATATATGGCCTAGGGTTTGGGAATTTCGAATTTTTGGGTTGGTTTTGAAGGGGGTTTTAATTGGAGTAGCTTAACAAAAGTATAAGGAAAGTTAGGGTAGTGAAAATGGAAGTTTTTCCATTCTTTCCAAAATTTCAGCATGTGTAATTTATGGTTTTATTGTTTAGCGTTTGCTTTTCTTGCTTGATAATGGTGATTAGAATGAGTTGAAGTGATTAGAAGAGTTGGGTTATGAAAGAATAAGAAAAGAAGAAGAGTAAATGGAAGTTGAGAAGAAAAAAAAATCTGGTTTTCGTGGGTATGAAAAATTCTGGAATTTGTTTAAGTTCTTGATGGGTTTTGGGTTTAAATGACTTAAGAAAGGTCTAAGTAAAGTTAGGTAAAGTTCGATGATTGTTTAAGCCATGTTTGCCATTCCTAGAAAAATTTCAGCATGAGTATTGATTGGTAATTCATGATTATTGTTAGGTTTATTCTTTCTTATTTGCTAATGATGGTTTGAGTGAAGGATTAGTAAATGAAAGAAGAAGAATTAGGAAAGTGGAAAGAAAAATCAGCATGTGTATTAGTTGTTAATTCATGGTTTTGATTGTTAGGTTTTATCTTTTCTTGCTTGATTTGAAGAATGAGTAAAGAAAAGAATGAGTATAAAGTTGGGATTTGAGTTTCGAAAATCAGAATTGTTGTGAAGGGTTCTAAACTTAGAGATTTTCAAATCTTGATGGTTATTTAAATACGTGTTGATGCTATTGGTTTAAGTAAAGTATAGGTTATAAAAGGTAGCTATATATGTTCTGCTTTGGTTCTTGTTTAATGCTGATGTTACATCATGATTGGTTTTGAGTTATTGATTGGGTTATTGAGTGAATGAATGTAGGGTAAGTGAAGTACTAAGATGGAATGTGGAGATAGTTGTAAATGGATGTTCTCGATCATGTTCATTTGAGTGTTTAGTGTAATTAAAAGGATATGATTTGTGTTGTATGATCATATAGGGACCTCGAATTGGGTATGAGATGTTGAAGTGTGAATAGAAATGGTTCACATCACCTTGAAATGAATGACTTGTATATTTGAAGTGCTTAGTATGGAGAATTAGATGGAAATGGAGGTTTGGGAAAATTTCCAGCATTGTTTCCATTTGTTAGATTATGGTTTTTGTGGGATTATATGAAAGAATTTGCATGTTTTCTTTTCTTTACAAAATTTCAGCAATGATATATCCCTGGGAAATGAGGGTTTTTGTGTTTAATGGGTTTCTTGAAAATGAATTGAGATATTGAGATCTATCTTAGAGTTTAAGGAAGGAACATTGTTAAATATAATTTATTCATTTGAGATAGGTTTTAGATGTTATAGTTGAGTTAAAGTATAAATGAGATTTTGAAAGTTGAAAGTCAAGTTTCGACGTTCTTTTAAAATTCCAGCCTTGAGAATTATTGTTAATTAGCATTGTTATGCTTAATTAAGGCTCGTGGAGATTAAAGAAGGACAATGTGGTCAATCCTAAAGCTTAAGGAAAATTTAGGTGGGTAAGATTTTATACTTGAATTATAAGCTAAGTATTATTTTACGAGTTTCAAAATGTTTTGATAAATGAAGATATTTTCTCAAATTCATGATACTTGAAGGAATTGTCAATTATAGAGATTGATACTTCGTATGCGTTTATCATTTATGAATGATTTTGATAAAATTATCAAAAGCATTGCATACTTTATCGATGACCGGGAATGATATTTGATTTGCTATGTGAATTATGTGAATGAGAATGTGCCAATATGAAAATCAAATTTTCAAATGTGCCTTCGGGCAATTTGAATTTCCGCTTTGCTTAAGTCTATGTGGGTTTGGTCAGTCCGTTGTGAGTCGATTAATTTGGTCTCTACATGTTTATAGCCTTCGCCCGGCTGCCCGCTAGTGGCATAGGAGTTCCGATCTCGGACTCCCCTCTGTTCACGGCTGCACAGAACCGCTATGCGGGAATGTGCAGTACGTCCTGTTTGGACCAAACCAAACCATTTGATGTGTTATGTGGTTTGTGTTGGATGCCGCGGTATCACCCATGAAACACGCCGCAAAGATAACTCGCAAACACCTACGGGTGGGGTGTGGGGTCCAACACTAACCTACTTGACGTATTATGTGATTTTGAGTTGATTATGTGATTTTAATTTGATTATGATGTGATGCATTCATGTTTAAAGCTGGGCATGATTTGAAAAAGGTTTGAGATTTTGAGAAATGAGAAAATAAATATTTATGAATATTTTGAAATAAATGAAGATTTGGAAGTTTTAGAAAATGTTCCTGAAAGTTTATGACTGGTTTGAAAGGTTTTCAATTCCCGAATGGGGAATGTTTGAAAGTTAAAAAGACAAATTTTCACTTATTGTTTAATGTATAAATGTGTTACCCCCGGAGCCGTCGAGCTCACCCCCTTTTCCCCTCCACAGGTCTTGCACGAGAAACTGAGTCCCACATCGGAAGTGAAGCAACTCCGATGCAGTTGATTTTAAATGTTATGTTTGAGAATGTAATCGGGCTAAATGCCCTTTGACTCTTTGTATTGCTTTGGTTTTATGTCATTAGTAAGGCTTAGAAGTTTCAATTGTATAGTGTATGTATTTCCTAAGTATGTATGAATGTAAGAGTTTTGACTTTGGAAGGCATTTTGTATATGTATTCTAAGAAAGAATGTATGGATGTATGCATGGGAATGATAAAAATAAGGATGAGATGAAATAGTTTTAAGAATTCAAATGATAGATTATTAAGATTGCGATGTGGCCCTTAAGTTGGGGATGGGGTACATGCTATTGAGTTGGAAGATAGAAGTGTTTTTATGCGGGGTTGTGGATCGGCAATGAAATGGAAAATTTGGCTAGATCCAATTTTAGGGGAGGTGTTGTCCAAATTTTCCTAAATTTGGGCAGAAACTCCATTTGGCGTTTAGACTCTCTTAATGAGGGAATTAGCTTTGGAGGTATTTCTTAAGGTGTGTAGAACTTGTTAAGATTTTCTCCAACGAGGTACGGTGCGTCCAAATCGGAGTTAGGAAAAAAAAAGTTATACCGGATTTGAAATGTCATAAGGTTTCCAACGCGATTATGTTCGTTCGATCATTTTTCTCTGGTTTTGGTTCTCGGATGTCGGATCCGCTTTGCTAAGTGTTTGTCTCCGCTTTCGCTTTGTATTTTCCGATTCGATCCGCTTCGCTACCTTCGGTTTGATCTGATTCGGTCCGATTCGAAACTTTCCGAGTATTTGTTTCATTCTCGATGATTCGATTTGTATTCGATTAGTGATTTCTCGCCGATTTTCCATTTTCCATTTTTCGTTCGTCTTTCGGTTGGGATCCGTTCCCTGATCGGGTCCCAACATTTATGGTATCGAGCCCGATATTATGAACTTGGCGATATGTTTGTTTCATGAGCAATCTTCGGATAAGTGTCGAGCCCGATCTTATGGTCTTAATCGGGCACATAAGATTGATGAGAGTGTGGAAGGATAAAAATCGAATTTGTGAGAATGTCAGAGATCAGTATTATGATCATACTTGGGCTATTTGTTGATTTGATTTTGACTATACATTTGCGAGATGAAATAAGGATTATCTGAAAGATAAGATACATGATAAAGACATATGTATAGCAATTCAAAGGATTGGTCCATATTAAGGGTCATTAAGACTTGGACCATGAACTTGTGTAAATATGTTAAGGAATTTTGAGGATATAGTGTTTTAATACGATATTGGAGGTATAAAATATGAGAAGTGAAATCTGGTTATAAGTTAAGAATAAGCATATGTGTGATAAGAAATTTGATAAGAAAGTGAGTGATTATGGTCATTATGTAGCAAGTACTTGGAGATTTCTAAGTATGAATTTCGAGGACGAAATTCTTTTAAGAGGGGGAGAAATGTTGGACTCCGATCTTTGAGTGACATTGAGAAATATTAAGTGAAATAAAATGAGTGGTTTCATATGTGTATTGTGAAATAAAAGTAATTATGCTTTGAGGAAATTCATAAGAAAAGAATGATTTGATTTTGATACCTTGAGTTTTGAGTAGATTGGTATGGTTTCGAAATTAAGTGGATGAGTTGATTGAAATGAAGTTAAATAGCAAGAATTAAAAGAAGGAATGTTGGAGAAGAGGAGAGGAATATTAGTATGTGGAGAAGAAGAGAGGAGAAGAAGAAGAGATGATTTCGGCTATCCAAGGGAAAGAAGAAGAAGAAAACGTGAAGACCTTGAAGTTCTTAGGGATTTTCGAGAAAGCCAAAGGAAAGAGGAAGAGTTGTCTTCCATTTGAGCCAAAGGAAGAAGAAAGTCGTGGGTCACTTTTCAAGGTAAGGATTTAGAAATTTTCTTAGTTTCTTGTTGTAGTTCTTCCTCTCTTGCTTAAGCATGATGATTGGAAGTTGATGATGAAGAAAGAAGAAGAGATTAGGAAGGTTTAAAATTCAGATTTCATGAATTAGGGTTTGAATTTGGATTTTTTCCATTTCTTGGTAAAGATGGTGAATTGAAGAGTATGGTGAAGGAAAAGAAAAGAGGAAGAATGATAGAGACTTAATTAAAATTCCAGCATGCATATATGGCCTAGGGTTTGGGAATTTGAATTTTGGGTTGGTTTTGAAGGGGGTTTTAATTGGAGTAGCTTAACAAAAGTATAAGGAAAGTTAGGGTAGTGAAAATGGAAGTTTTCCATTCTTTCCAAAATTTCAGCATGTGTAATTTATGGTTTTATTGTTTAGCGTTTGCTTTTCTTGCTTGATAATGGTGATTAGAATGAGTTGAAGTGATTAGAAGAGTTGGGTTATGAAAGAATAAGAAAAGAAGAAGAGTATATGGAAGTTGAGAAGAAAAAAAAATCTGGTTTTCGTGGGTATGAAAAATTCTGGAATTTGTTTAAGTTCTTGATGGGTTTTGGGTTTAAATGACTTAAGAAAGGTCTAAGTAAAGTTAGGTAAAGTTCGATGATTGTTTAAGCCAAGTTTGCCATTCCTAGAAAAATTTCAGCATGAGTATTGATTGGTAATTCATGATTATTGTTAGGTTTATTCTTTCTTATTTGCTAATGATGGTTTGAGTGAAGGATTAGTAAATGAAAGAAGAAGAATTAGGAAAGTGGAAAGAAAAATCAGCATGTGTATTAGTTGTTAATTCATGGTTTTGATTGTTAGGTTTTATCTTTTCTTGCTTGATTTGAAGAATGAGTAGAAGAAAAGAATGAGTATAAAGTTGGGATTTGAGTTTGAAAATCAGAATTGTTGTGAAGGGTTCTAAACTTAGAGATTTTCAAATCTTGATGGTTATTTAAATACGTGTTGATGCTATTGGTTTAAGTAAAGTATAGGTTATAAAAGGGTAGCTATATATGTTCTGCTTTTGGTTCTTGTTTAATGCTAGATGTTACATCATGATTGGTTTGAGTTATTGATTGGGTTATTGAGTGAATGAATGTAGGGTAAGTGAAGTACTAAGATGGAATGTGGAGATAGTTGTAAATGGATGTTCTCGATCATGTTCATTTGAGTGTTTAGTGTAATTAAAAGGATATGATTTGTGTTGTATGATCATATAGGGACTCGAAATTGGGTATGAGATGTTGAAGTGTGAATAGAAATGGTTCACATCACCTTGAAATGAATGACTTGTATATTTGAAGTGCTTAGTATGGAGAATTAGATGGAAATGGAGGTTTGGGAAAATTTCCAGCATTGTTTCCATTGTTAGATTATGGTTTTGTGGGATTATATGAAAGAATTTGCATGTTTTCTTTTCTTTACAAAATTTCAGCAATGATATATCCACAGAAATGAGGGTTTTGTGTTTAATGGGTTTCTTGAAAATGAATTGAGATATTGAGATCTATCTTAGAGTTTAAGGAAGGAACATTGTTAAATATAATTTATTCATTTGAGATAGGTTTTAGATGTTATAGTTGAGTTAAAGTATAAATGAGATTTTGAAAGTTGAAAGTCAAGTTTGACGTTCTTTTAAAATTCCAGCCTTGAGAATTATTGTTAATTAGCATTGTTATGCTTAATTAAGGCTCGTGGAGATTAAAGAAGGACAATGTGGTCAATCCTAAAGCTTAAGGAAAATTTAGGTGGGTAAGATATTTATACTTCGAATTATAAACTAAGTATTATTTTACGAGTTTCAAAATGTTTTGATAAATGAAGATATTTTCTGAAATTCATGATACTTGAAGGAATTGTCAATTATAGAGATTGATACTTACGTGCGTTTATCATTTATGAATGATTTTGATAAAATTATCAAAAGCATTGCATACTTTATTGATATTTGGAATGATATTTGATTTGCTATGTGAATTATGTGAATGAGAATATGCCAATATGAAAATCAAATTTTCAAATGTGCCTTGGGCAATTTGAATTTCCGTTTTGCTTAAGTCTTTATGTGGGTTTGGTCAGGTCCGTTGTGAGTCGGTGCACTTTGTCTCTACATGTTTATAGCCTTCATTTGCCCATTAGTGGCATAGGAGTTCGATCTCGGACTCCCCTCATTCCACACTGCCCGCATGAATCGCTATGCGGAATGTGCGATACGTCTGTTGGACCAAACCAAACCATTTGATGTGTTATGTGGTTTGTGTTGGATGCCGCGGTATCACCATAAACACACGCATGATATAACTCTGCAAACACCTACTGGTGGGGTGTGGGGTCCAACACTAACCTACTTGACGTATTATGTGATTTTGAGTTGATTATGTGATTTTAATTTGATTATGATGTGATGCATTCATGTTTAAAGTCGGGCATGATTTGAAAAAGGTTTGAGATTTTGAAAATGAGAAAATAAATATTTATGAATATTTTGAAATAAATGAAGATTTGGAAGTTTTAGAAAATGTTCTGAAAGTTTATGGTGGTTTGAAAGGTTTTCAATTCCGAATGGGGAATGTTTGAAAGTTAAAAGACAAATTTTCACTTATTGTTTAATGTATAAATGTGTTACCCCGAGTGGTCGAGCTCACCCCTTTTCCCCTCCACAGGTCTTGCACGGCCCGAGTCCCACATCGAAGTGAAGCAACTCCGATGCGTTGATTTAAATGTTATGTTTGAGAATGTAATCGGGCTAAATGCCCTTTGACTCTTTGTATTGCTTTGGTTTTATGTCATTAGTAAGGCTTAGAAGTTTCAATTGTATAGTGTATGTATTTCCTAAGTATGTATGAATGTAAGAGTTTTGACTTTGGAAGGCATTTTGTATATGTATTCTAAGAAAGAATGTATGGATGTATGCATGGGAATGATAAAAATAAGGATGAGATGAAATAGTTTTAAGAATTCAAATGATAGATAATTAAGATTGCGATGTGGCCCTTAAGTTGGGGATGGGTTGTGCTATTGAGTTGGAAGATAGAAGTGTTTTTATGCAGGGTTGTAGACTGGCAATGAAATGGAAAATTTGGCTAGATCCAATTTTAGGGAGGTGCTGTCCAAATTTTCCTAAATTTGGGCGAAACTCCATTTGGTGTTTAGACTCTCTTAATGAGGAATTAGCTTTGGAGGTATTTCTTAAGGTGTGTAGAACTTGTTAAGATTTTCTCCAACGAGTGCAGTGCGTCCAAATCGGAGTTAGGAAAAAAAAGTTATACCGGATTTGAAATGTTATAAGGTTTCAACGCGATTATGTTCGTTCGATCATTTTCTCTGGTTTTGGTTCTCGGATGTCGGATCCGCTTTGCTAAGTGTTTGTCTCGCTTTAGCTTTGTATTTTCCGATTCGATCCGCTTCGCTACCTTGGTTTGATCTGATTGGTCCGATTGAAACTTTCAAGTATTTGTTTCGCTCAGATGATTCGATTTGTATTCGATTAGTGATTTCTCTTTTCGATTTTCCATTTTTCCGTTCCGTCTTTCGGTTGGGATCCGGTTCGGATCGGGTCCCAACATTTATAGTATCGAGCCCAATATTATGAACTTGGGCGATATGTTTTGTTTCATGAGCAATCTTCGGATAAGTGTAGAGCCCAATCTTATGGTCTTAGCGGGCACGTAAGATTGATGAGGTGTGGAAGGATAAAAATGAATTTGTGAGAATGTCAGAGATCAGTATTATGATCATACTTGGGCTATTTGTTGATTTGATTTTGACTATACATTTGCGAGATGAAATAAGGATTATCTGAAAGATAAGATACATGATAAAGACATATGTATAGCAATTCAAAGGATTGGTCCATATTAAGGGTCATTAAGACTTGGACCATGAACTTGTGTAAATATGTTAAGGAATTTTGAGGATATAATGTTTTAATACGATATTGGAGGTATAAAATATGAGAAGTGAAATCTGGTTATAAGTTAAGAATAAGCATATGTGTGATAAGAAATTTGATAAGAAAGTGAGTGATTATGGTCATTATGTAGCAAGTACTTGGAGATTTCTAAGTATGAATTTCGAGGACGAAATTCTTTTAAGAGGGGGAGAAATGTTGGACTCCGATCTTTGAGTTACATTGAGAAATATTAAGTGAAATAAAATGAGTGGTTTCATATGTGTATTGTGAAATAAAAAGTAATTATGCTTTGAGGAAATTCATAAGAAAAGAATGATTTGATTTTGATACCTTCGAGTTTTGAGTAGATTGGTATGGTTTCTGAAATTAAGTGGATGAGTTGATTGAAATGAAGTTAAATAGCAAGAATTAAAAAGAAGGAATGTTGGAGAAGAGGAGAGGGAATATTCGTATGTGGAGAAGAAGAGAGGAGAAGAAGAAGAGATGATTTGGCTATCGAAAGGAAAGAAGAAGAAGAAAACGTGAAGACCTTGAAGTTCTTAGGGATTTTCGAGAAAGCCAAAGGAAAGAGGAAGAGTTGTCTTCCATTTGAGCCAAAGGAAGAAGAAAGTGGTGGGTCACTTTTCAAGGTAAGGATTTAGAAATTTTCTTAGTTTCTTGTTGTAGTTCTTCCTCTCTTGCTTAAGCATGATGATTGGAAGTTGACTGATGAAGAAAGAAGAAGAGATTAGGAAGGTTTAAAAATTCAGATTTCATGAATTAGGGTTTGAATTTGGATTTTTCCATTTCTTGGTAAAGATGGTGAATTGAAGAGTATGGTGAAGGAAAAGAAAAGAGGAAGAATGATAGAGACTTAATTAAAATTCCAGCATGCATATATGGCCTAGGGTTTGGGAATTTGAATTTTGGGTTGGTTTTGAAGGGGGTTTTAATTGGAGTAGCTTAACAAAAGTATAAGGAAAGTTAGGGTAGTGAAAATGGAAGTTTTTCCATTCTTTCCAAAATTTCAGCATGTGTAATTTATGGTTTTATTGTTTAGCGTTTGCTTTTCTTGCTTGATAATGGTGATTAGAATGAGTTGAAGTGATTAGAAGAGTTGGGTTATGAAAGAATAAGAAAAGAAGAAGAGTAAATGGAAGTTGAGAAGAAAAAAATCTGGTTTTCGTGGGTATGAAAAATTCTGGAATTTGTTTAAGTTCTTGATGGGTTTTGGGTTTAAATGACTTAAGAAAGGTCTAAGTAAAGTTAGGTAAAGTTCGATGATTGTTTAAGCCAAGTTTGCCATTCTAGAAAAATTTCAGCATGAGTATTGATTGGTAATTCATGATTATTGTTAGGTTTATTCTTTCTTATTTGCTAATGATGGTTTGAGTGAAGGATTAGTAAATGAAAGAAGAAGAATTAGGAAAGTGGAAAGAAAAATCAGCATGTGTATTAGTTGTTAATTCATGGTTTTGATTGTTAGGTTTTATCTTTTCTTGCTTGATTTGAAGAATGAGTAGAAGAAAGAATGAGTATAAAGTTGGGATTTGAGTTTGGAAAATCAGAATTGTTGTGAAGGGTTCTAAACTTAGAGATTTTCAAATCTTGATGGTTATTTAAATACGTGTTGATGCTATTGGTTTAAGTAAAGTATAGGTTATAAAAGGGTAGCTATATATGTTACTGCTTTTGGTTCTTGTTTAATGCTAGATGTTACATCATGATTGGTTTGAGTTATTGATTGGGTTATTGAGTGAATGAATGTAGGGTAAGTGAAGTACTAAGATGGAATGTGGAGATAGTTGTAAATGGATGTTCTCGATCATGTTCATTTGAGTGTTTAGTGTAATTAAAAGGATATGATTTGTGTTGTATGATCATATAGGGACTCAGAATTGGGTATGAGATGTTGAAGTGTGAATAGAAATGGTTCACATCACCTTGAAATGAATGACTTGTATATTTGAAGTGCTTAGTATGGAGAATTAGATGGAAATGGAGGTTTGGGAAAATTTCCAGCATTGTTTCCATTTGTTAGATTATGGTTTTTGTGGGATTATATGAAAGAATTTGCATGTTTTCTTTTCTTTACAAAATTTCAGCAATGATATATCCACAGAAATGAGGGTTTTGTGTTTAATGGGTTTCTTGAAAATGAATTGAGATATTGAGATCTATCTTAGAGTTTGAGGAAGGAACATTGTTAAATATAATTGATTCATTTGAGATAGGTTTTAGATGTTATAGTTGAGTTAAAGTATAAATGAGATTTTGAAAGTTGAAAGTCAAGTTTCGACGTTCTTTTAAAATTCCAGCCTTGAGAATTATTGTTAATTAGCATTGTTATGCTTAATTAAGGCTCGTGGAGATTAAAGAAGGACAATGTGGTCAATCCTAAAGCTTAAGGAAAATTTAGGTGGGTAAGATATTTATACTTCGAATTATAAGCTAAGTATTATTTTACGAGTTTCAAAATGTTTTGATAAATGAAGATATTTTCTGAAATTCATGATACTTGAAGGAATTGTCAATTATAGAGATTGATACTTCTGTGCGTTTATCATTTATGAATGATTTTGATAAAATTATCAAAAAGCATTGCATACTTTATTGATGACTGGGAATGATATTTGATTTGCTATGTGAATTATGTGAATGAGAATGTGCCAATATGAAAATCAAATTTTCGAAATGTGCCTTCGGGCAATTTGAATTTCCGTTTTGCTTAAGTGCTATGTGGGTTTGGTCAGGTCCGTTGTGAGTCAGTGCACTGGTCTCTACATGTTTATAGCCTTCGCCCGGCTGCCCGCTAGTGGCATAGGAGTTCCGATCTCGGACTCCCCTCTGTTCACTGTTTACCTGAGCCGTATCTTGAGAATGTGCGATACGTCTGTTGGACCAAACCAAACCATTTGATGTGTTATGTGGTTTGTGTTGGATGCCGCGGTATCACCCGCAAACACACGCCGCAGTATAACCTGCAAACACCTACGGGTGGGGTGTGGGGTCCAACACTAACCTACTTGACGTATTATGTGATTTTGAGTTGATTATGTGATTTTAATTTGATTATGATGTGATGCATTCATGTTTAAAGCTGGGCATGATTTGAAAAAGGTTTGAGATTTTGAGAAATGAGAAAATAAATATTTATGAATATTTTGAAATAAATGAAGATTTGGAAGTTTTAGAAAATGTTCACGAAAGTTTATGGTGGTTTGAAAGGTTTTCAATTCCGAATGGGGAATGTTTGAAAGTTAAAAGACAAATTTTCACTTATTGTTTAATGTATAAATGTGTTACCCGAGCCGTCAGCTCACCCCTTTCCCCTCCACAGGTCTTGCACGAAACCGAGTCCCACATCGAAGTGAAGCAACTCCGATGCAGATTGATTTAAATGTTATGTTTGAGAATGTAATCGGGCTAAATGCCCTTTGACTCTTTGTATTGCTTTGGTTTTATGTCATTAGTAAGGCTTAGAAGTTTCAATTGTATAGTGTATGTATTTCCTAAGTATGTATGAATGTAAGAGTTTTGACTTTGGAAGGCATTTTGTATATGTATTCTAAGAAAGAATGTATGGATGTATGCATGGGAATGATAAAAATAAGGATGAGATGAAATAGTTTTAGAATTCAAATGATAGATGATTAAGATTGCGATGTGGCCTTTAAGTTGGGGATGGGCTGTGCTATTGAGTTGGAAGATAGAAGTGTTTTATGCGGGGTTGTGACCGGCAATGAAATGGAAAATTTGGCTAGATCTAATTTTAGGGAGGTGCTGTCCAAATTTTCCTAAATTTGGTGAAACTCCATTTGCGTTTAGACTCTCTTAATGAGGAATTAGCTTTGGAGGTATTTCTTAAGGTGTGTAGAACTTGTTAAGATTTTCTCCAGCAGTGCAGTCGTCCCAATCGGAGTTAGGAAAAAAAAGTTATACGGATTTGAAATGTCATAAGGTTTCCAACGCGATTATGTTCGTTCGATCATTTTCTCTGGTTTTGGTTCTCGGATGTCGGATCCGCTTTGCTAAGTGTTTGTCTCGCTTTCTCTTTGTATTTTCGATTCGATCCGCCTCGCTACCTTGGTTTGATCGATTCGTCCGATTCAAACTTTCCGAGTATTTGTTTCGCTCGATGATTCGATTTGTATTCGATTAGTGATTTCTCGCTTTTCGATTTTCCATTTTTCCGTTCCGTCTTTCGGTTGGGATCCGGTTCCCGGATCGGGTCCCAACATTTATGGTATCAGAGCTCAGTATTATGAACTTGGGCGATATGTTTGTTTCATGAGCAATCTTGGATAAGTGTCGAGCCCGATCTTATGGTCTTAGCGGGCACATAAGATTGATGAGTGTGGAAGGATAAAAATGAATTTGTGAGAATGTCAGAGATCAGTATTATGATCATACTTGGGCTATTTGTTGATTTGATTTTGACTATACATTTGCGAGATGAAATAAGGATTATCTGAAAGATAAGATACATGATAAAGACATATGTATAGCAATTCAAAGGATTGGTCCATATTAAGGGTCATTAAGACTTGGACCATGAACTTGTGTAAATATGTTAAGGAATTTTGAGGATATAGTGTTTTAATACGATATTGGAGGTATAAAATATGAGAAGTGAAATCTGGTTATAAGTTAAGAATAAGCATATGTGTGATAAGAAATTTGATAAGAAAGTGGGTGATTATGGTCATTATGTAGCAAGTACTTGGAGATTTTCGTATGAATTTCGAGGACGAAATTCTTTTAAGAGGGGAGAAATGTTGGACTCGATCTTTGAGTGACATTGAGAAATATTAAGTGAAATAAAATGAGTGGTTTCATATGTGTATTGTGAAATAAAAAGTAATTATGCTTTGAGGAAATTCATAAAAAAGAATGATTTGATTTTGATACCTTGAGTTTTGAGTAGATTGGTATGGTTTCGAAATTAAGTGGATGAGTTGATTGAAATGAAGTTAAATAGCAAGAATTAAAAGAAGGAATGTTGGAGAAGAGGAGAGGGAATATTCAGTATGTGGAGAAGAAGAGAGAGAAGAAGAAGAGATGATTTCGGCTATCCAAAGGGAAAGAAGAAGAAAAAACGTGAAGACCTTGAAGTTCTTAGGGATTTTCGAGAAAGCCAAAGGAAAGAGGAAGAGTTGTCTTCCATTTGAGCCAAAGGAAGAAGAAAGTCGTGGGTCACTTTTCAAGGTAAGGATTTAGAAATTTTCTTAGTTTCTTGTTGTAGTTCTTCCTCTCTTGCTTAAGCATGATGATTGGAAGTTGGTGATGAAGAAAGAAGAAGAGATTAGGAAGGTTTAAAAATTCAGATTTCATGAATTAGGGTTTCGAATTTGGATTTTTTTTTCCATTTCTTGGTAAAGATGGTGAATTGAAGAGTATGGTGAAGGAAAAAGAAAAGAGGAAGAATGATAGAGACTTAATTAAAATTCCAGCATGCATATATGGCCTAGGGTTTGGGAATTTGAATTTTGGGTTGGTTTGAAGGGGTTTTAATTGGGTAGCTTAACAAAAGTATAAGGAAAGTTAGGGTAGTGAAAATGGAAGTTTTCCATTCTTTCCAAAATTTCAGCATGTGTAATTTATGGTTTTATTGTTTAGCGTTTGCTTTTCTTGCTTGATAATGGTGATTAGAATGAGTTGAAGTGATTAGAAGAGTTGGGTTATGAAAGAATAAGAAAGAAGAAGAGTAAATGGAAGTTGAGAAGAAAAAATCTGGTTTTCGTGGGTATGAAAAATTCTGGAATTTGTTTAAGTTCTTGATGGGTTTTGGGTTTAAATGACTTAAGAAAGGTCTAAGTAAAGTTAGGTAAAGTTCGATGATTGTTTAAGCCATGTTTGCCATTCCTAGAAAAATTTCAGCATGAGTATTGATTGGTAATTCATGATTATTGTTAGGTTTATTCTTTCTTATTTGCTAATGATGGTTTGAGTGAAGGATTAGTAAATGAAAGAAGAAGAATTAGGAAAGTGGAAAGAAAAATCAGCATGTGTATTAGTTGTTAATTCATGGTTTTGATTGTTAGGTTTTATCTTTTCTTGCTTGATTTGAAGAATGAGTAGAAGAAAGAATGAGTATAAAGTTGGGATTTGAGTTTGGAAAATCAGAATTGTTGTGAAGGGTTCTAAACTTAGAGATTTTCAAATCTTGATGGTTATTTAAATACGTGTTGATGCTATTGGTTTAAGTAAAGTATAGGTTATAAAAGGGTAGCTATATATATTCTGTTTTGGTTCTTGTTTAATGCTAGATGTTACATCATGATTGGTTTGAGTTATTGATTGGGTTATTGAGTGAATGAATGTAGGGTAAGTGAAGTACTAAGATGGAATGTGGAGATAGTTGTAAATGGATGTTCTCGATCATGTTCATTTGAGTGTTTAGTGTAATTAAAAGGATATGATTTGTGTTGTATGATCATATAGGGACTCGAGTTGGGTATGAGATGTTGAAGTGTGAATAGAAATGGTTCACATCACCTTGAAATGAATGACTTGTATATTTGAAGTGCTTAGTATGGAGAATTAGATGGAAATGGAGGTTTGGGAAAATTTCCAGCATTGTTTCCATTGTTAGATTATGGTTTTGTGGGATTATATGAAAGAATTTGCATGTTTTCTTTTCTTTACAAAATTTCAACAATGATATATCCACTCGAAATGAGGGTTTTGTGTTTAATGGGTTTCTTGAAAATGAATTGAGATATTGAGATCTATCTTAGAGTTTGAGGAAGGAACATTGTTAAATATAATTGATTCATTTGAGATAGGTTTTAGATGTTATAGTTGAGTTAAAGTATAAATGAGATTTTGAAAGTTGAAAGTCAAGTTTCGACGTTTTTTAAAATTCCAGCCTTGAGAATTATTGTTAATTAGCATTGTTATGCTTAATTAAGGCTCGTGGAGATTAAAGAAGGACAATGTGGTCAATCCTAAAGCTTAAGGAAAATTTAGGTGGGTAAGATATTTATACTTGAATTATAAGCTAAGTATTATTTCTGAGTTTCAAAATGTTTTGATAAATGAAGATATTTTCTGAAATTCATGATACTTGAAGGAATTGTCAATTATAGAGATTGATACTTACATGCGTTTATCATTTATGAATGATTTTGATAAAATTATCAAAAGCATTGCATACTTTATTGATGATTGGGAATGATATTTGATTTGCTATGTAAATTATGTGAATGAGAATGTGCCAATATGAAAATCAAATTTTGAAATGTGCTTCGGCAATTTGAATTTCCGTTTTGCTTAAGTGCTATGTGGGTTTGGTCAGGTCCGTTGTGAGTCGATTACCTTGGTCTCTACATGTTTATAGCCTTCGCCTGCCCATAGTGGCATAGGAGTTAGATCTCGGACTCCCCTCATTCCTGTTTGCCTGAACCGCTATCTTGGAATGTGCGATCGTCTATTGGACCAAACCAAACCATTTGATGTGTTATGTGGTTTGTGTTGGATGCCGCGATATCACCAATAACACACGCCGCAAATATAACTCGCAAACACCTACGGTGGGGTGTGGGGTCCAACACTAACCTACTTGACGTATTATGTGATTTTGAGTTGATTATGTGATTTTAATTTGATTATGATGTGATGCATTCATGTTTAAAGCTGGGCATGATTTGAAAAAGGTTTGAGATTTTGAGAAATGAGAAAATAAATATTTATGAATATTTTGAAATAAATGAAGATTTGGAAGTTTTAGAAAATGTTCCTGAAAGTTTATGACTGGTTTGAAAGGTTTTCAATTCCCGAATGGGGAATGTTTGAAAGTTAAAAAGACAAATTTTCACTTATTGTTTAATGTATAAATGTGTTACCCCCGGAGCCGTCGAGCTCACCCCCTTTTCCCCTCCATAGGTCTTGCACGGCCCGAGTCCCACATCGGAGTGAAGCAACTCCGTCGATTGATTTTAAATGTTATGTTTGAGAATGTAATCGGCTAAATGCCCTTTGACTCTTTGTATTGCTTTGGTTTTATGTCATTAGTAAGGCTTAGAAGTTTCAATTGTATAGTGTATGTATTTCCTAAGTATGTATGAATGTAAGAGTTTTGACTTTGGAAGGCATTTTGTATATGTATTCTAAGAAAGAATGTATGGATGTATGCATGGGAATGATAAAAATAAGGATGAGATGAAATAGTTTTAAGAATTCAAATGATAGATGATTAAGATTGCGATGTGGCCCTTAAGTTGGGGATGGGCTGTGCTATTGAGTTGGAAGATAGAAGTGTTTTTATGCAGGGTTGTAGGTAGCAATGAAATGGAAAATTTGGCTAGATCTAATTTTAGGAGGTGCTGTCAAATTTTCCTAAATTTGGCGAAACTCCATTTGACGTTTAGACTCTCTTAATGAGGGAATTAGCTTTGGAGGTATTTCTTAAGGTGTGTAGAACTTGTTAAGATTTTCTCCAACGAGTGCAGTGCGTCCCAAATCGGAGTTAGGAAAAAAAGTTATACGGATTTGAAATGTCATAAGGTTTCCAACGCGATTATGTTCGTTCGATCATTTTCTCTGGTTTTGGTTCTCGGATGTCGGATCCGCTTTGCTAAGTGTTTGTCTCGCTTTAGCTTTCTATTTTCCGATTCGATCCGCTTCGCTACCTTGGTTTGATTTGATTCGATCGATTGAAACTTTTCGAGTATTTGTTTCGCTCGATGATTCGATTTGTATTCGATTAGTGATTTCTAGCTTTTCGATTTTTCATTTTCCGTTCAGTCTTTCGGTTGGGATCCGGTTCGGATCGGGTCCCAACATTTATGGTATCGAGCTCGATATATGAACTTGGGCGATATGTTTGTTTCATGAGCAATCTTCGGATAAGTGTCGAGCCAATCTTATGGTCTTAATCGGGCATAAGATTGATGAGTGTGGAAGGATAAAAATCGAATTTGTGAGAATGTCGGAGATCGATATTATGATCATACTTGGGCTATTGTTGATTTGATTTTGACTATACATTTGCGAGATGAAATAAGGATTATCCGAAAGATAAGATACATGATAAAGACATATGTATAGCAATTCAAAGGATTGGTCCATATTAAGGGTCATTAAGACTTGGACCATGAACTTGTGTAAATATGTTAAGGAATTTTGAGGATATAGTGTTTTAATACTGTATTGGAGGTATAAAATATGAGAAGTGAAATCTGGTTATAAGTTAAGAATAAGCATATGTGTGATAAGAAATTTGATAAGAAAGTGAGTGATTATGGTCATTATGTAGCAAGTACTTGAGATTTCTAAGTATGAATTTGAGGACGAAATTCTTTTAGAGGGGAGAAATGTTGGACTCCGATCTTTGAGTGACATTGAGAAATATTAAGTGAAATAAAATGAGTGGTTTCATATGTGTATTGTGAAATAAAAAGTAATTATGCTTTGAGGAAATTCATAAAAAAGAATGATTTGATTTTGATACCTTCGAGTTTTGAGTAGATTGGTATGGTTTCTGAAATTAAGTGGATGAGTTGATTGAAATGAAGTTAAATAGCAAGAATTAAAAAGAAGGAATGTTGGAGAAGAGGAGAGGGAATATTCGTATGTGGAGAAGAAGAGAGGAGAAGAAGAAGAGATGATTTCGGCTATCCAAAGGGAAAGAAGAAGAAGAAAAACGTGAAGACCTTCGAAGTTCTTAGGGATTTTCGAGAAAGCCAAAGGAAAGAGGAAGAGTTGTCTCCCATTTGAGCCAAAGGAAGAAGAAAGTCGTGGGTCACTTTTCAAGGTAAGGATTTAGAAATTTTCTTAGTTTCTTGTTGTAGTTCTTCCTCTCTTGCTTAAGCATGATGATTGGAAGTTGATGATGAAGAAAGAAGAAGAGATTAGGAAGGTTTAAAATTCAGATTTCATGAATTAGGGTTTGAATTTGGATTTTTTTCCATTTCTTGGTAAAGATGGTGAATTGAAGAGTATGGTGAAGGAAAAGAAAAGAGGAAGAATGATAGAGACTTAATTAAAATTCCAGCATGCATACATGGCCTAGGGTTTGGGAATTTCAATTTTGGGTTGGTTTTGAAGGGGTTTTAATTGGAGTAGCTTAACAAAAGTATAAGGAAAGTTAGGGTAGTGAAAATGGAAGTTTTCCATTCTTTCCAAAATTTCAGCATGTGTAATTTATGGTTTTATTGTTTAGCGTTTGCTTTTCTTGCTTGATAATGGTGATTAGAATGAGTTGAAGTGATTAGAAGAGTTGGGTTATGAAAGAATAAGAAAGAAGAAGAGTAAATGGAAGTTGAGAAAAAAAAAATCTGGTTTTCGTGGGTATGAAAAATTCTGGAATTTGTTTAAGTTCTTGATGGGTTTTGGGTTTAAATGACTTAAGAAAGGTCTAAGTAAAGTTAGGTAAAGTTCGATGATTGTTTAAGCCAAGTTTGCCATTCCTAGAAAAATTTCAGCATGAGTATTGATTGGTAATTCATGATTATTGTTAGGTTTATTCTTTCTTATTTGCTAATGATGGTTTGAGTGAAGGATTAGTAAATGAAGAAGAAGAATTAGGAAAGTGGAAAGAAAAATCAGCATGTGTATTAGTTGTTAATTCATGGTTTTGATTGTTAGGTTTTATCTTTTCTTGCTTGATTTGAAGAATGAGTAGAAGAAAAGAATGAGTATAAAGTTGGGATTTGAGTTTCGGAAAATCAGAATTGTTGTGAAGGGGTTCTAAACTTAGAGATTTTCAAATCTTGATGGTTATTTAAATACGTGTTGATGCTATTGGTTTAAGTAAAGTATAGGTTATAAAAGGGTAGCTATATATGTTCTGTTTTGGTTCTTGTTTAATGCTAGATGTTAAATCATGATTGGTTTTGAGTTATTGATTGGGTTATTGAGTGAATGAATGTAGGGTAAGTGAAGTACTAAGATGGAATGTGGAGATAGTTGTAAATGGATGTTCTCGATCATGTTCATTTGAGTGTTTAGTGTAATTAAAAGGATATGATTTGTGTTGTATGATCATATAGGGACTCAGAATTGGGTATGAGATGTTGAAGTGTGAATAGAAATGGTTCACATCACCTTGAAATGAATGACTTGTATATTTGAAGTGCTTAGTATGGAGAATTAGATGGAAATGGAGGTTTGGGAAAATTTCCAGCATTGTTTCCATTTGTTAGATTATGGTTTTTGTGGGATTATATGAAAGAATTTGCATGTTTTCTTTTCTTTACAAAATTTCAGCAATGATATATCCCTGGGAAATGAGGGTTTTTGTGTTTAATGGGTTTCTTGAAAATGAATTGAGATATTGAGATCTATCTTAGAGTTTGAGGAAGGAACATTGTTAAATATAATTGATTCATTTGAGATAGGTTTTAGATGTTATAGTTGAGTTAAAGTATAAATGAGATTTTGAAAGTTGAAAGTCAAGTTTCGACGTTCTTTTAAAATTCCAGCCTTGAGAATTATTGTTAATTAGCATTGTTATGTAATTAAGGCTCGTGGAGATTAAAGAAGGACAATGTGGTCAATCCTAAAGCTTAAGGAAAATTTAGGTGGGTAAGATATTTATACTTGAATTATAAGCTAAGTATTATTTTCTGAGTTTCAAAATGTTTTGATAAATGAAGATATTTTAAAATTCATGATACTTGAAGGAATTGTCAATTATAGAGATTGATACTTCATGCGTTTATCATTTATGAATGATTTTGATAAAATTATCAAAAGCATTGCATACTTTATTGATGGGAATGATATTTGATTTGCTATGTGAATTATGTGAATGAGAATGTGCCAATATGAAAATCAAATTTTGAAATGTGCCTTGAGCAATTTGAATTTTCGTTTTGCTTGCTATGTGGGTTTGGTCAGGTCCGTTGTGAGTCGATTGCATTTGGTCTCTACATGTTTATAGCCTTAGCCACCCGCTAGTGGCATAGGAGTTCGATCTCGGACTCCCTCATTCACGCCTGTACATGTGAATCCCTATGCGAGAATGTGCGATCACGTCTGCTGGACCAAACCAAACCATTTGATGTGTTATGTGGTTTGTGTTGGATGCATGTATCACCCATGAACACACGCCGCATATAACTCTGAAACACCTACGGGTGGGGTGTGGGGTCCAACACTAACCTACTTGACGTATTATGTGATTTTGAGTTGATTATGTGATTTTAATTTGATTATGATGTGATGCATTCATGTTTAAAGTGGGCATGATTTGAAAAAGGTTTGAGATTTTGAGAAATGAGAAAATAAATATTTATGAATATTTTGAAATAAATGAAGATTTGGAAGTTTTAGAAAATGTTCAAAGTTTATGGCTGGTTTGAAAGGTTTTCAATTCCCGAATGGGGAATGTTTTAAAGTTAAAAAGACAAATTTTCACTTATTGTTTAATGTATAAATGTGTTACCCGGAGTAGTCGAGCTCTTCCCTTTCCCCTCCATGGTCTTGCACGAGAAACTGAGTCCCACATGGAAGTGAAGCAACTCCGTCTGCAGATTGATTTAAATGTTATGTTTGAGAATGTAATCGGGCTAAATGCCCTTTGACTCTTTGTATTGCTTTGGTTTTATGTCATTAGTAAGGCTTAGAAGTTTCAATTGTATAGTGTATGTATTTCCTAAGTATGTATGAATGTAAGAGTTTTGACTTTGGAAGGCATTTTGTATATGTATTCTAAGAAAGAATGTATGGATGTATGCATGGGAATGATAAAATAAGGATGAGATGAAATAGTTTTAAGAATTCAAATGATAGATGATTAAGATTGCGATGTGGCCCTTAAGTTGGGGATGGGCTGTGCTATTGAGTTGGAAGATAGAAGTGTTTTTATGCAGGGTTGTAGGTAGCAATGAAATGGAAAATTTGGCTAGATTCAATTTTAGGGAGGTGCTGTCAAATTTTCCTAAATTTGAAGTAAAACTCCATTTGGCGTTTAGACTCTCTTAATGAGGAATTAGCTTTGGAGGTATTTCTTAAGGTGTGTAGAACTTGTTAAGATTTTCTCAACGAGTGCAGTGCGTCCAAATCGGAGTTAGGAAAAAAAGTTATACGGGATTTGAAATGTCATAAGGTTTCCAACGCGATTATGTTAGATTCGATCATTTTCTCTGGTTTTGGTTCTCGGATGTCGGATCCGCTTTGCTAAGTGTTTGTCTCGCTTTAAGCTTTGTATTTTCCGATTCGATCCGCTTCGCTACCTTCGGTTTGATCTGATTCGGTCCGATTCAAACTTTCCGAGTATTTGTTTCATCAGATGATTCGATTTGTATTAGATTAGTGATTTCTCGCTTTTCGATTTTCCATTTTCCGTTTAAGTCTTCGGTTGGGATCCGTTCGGTGGGTCCCAACATTTATAATCCTCAGTTGAAGAAGCTTGATCCTAGAACTATTTTAGGTTACTTTATTGGCAAGCTGTGAAACGAGTTCTGAGGTACCTACAAGGTACTAAAGATTACATGCTCACTTACGGGATGTCCGATCACCTTGGTGTGACAAAGTTATTCGATTACGATTATGGTGGCTGCCACGATGATCACAAATCCACATCGGGATATATCTTTATGCATCTTGGAGGAGTATCTTGGAAAAGTGTTAAACAAACACTTACAAAGAACTTCAACTATGGAGGCGAGTATGTGGCTTGTTATGAAGCTACTCGACAGCAATATGGTTGAAGAATTTCATTCGAGCTTCATCTTGTGGAGAGTGTTTCTAGACCTCTAACTATATATTGTGATAACTTCTGCTGTGGTGGGCTTCTCTTAAATATGCAAGAACTCCAAGCGTTCGAAGCATTTTGATACGAAGTATATGTTTGTTAGAGAGAAGGCTCTGATACCAATTGAAAGAAAATTATACACGAAATACAAGATTAATTTCATGATTAATCTACAAATAATTAACCACTAGAATTGTAACATACTATATTCAATAATTAGATTGATAAATACACTGAAATTGAGGAAACATTGAATCCATTGTTGTTTTCCGTGAAGTGAAGCGAAAGCGAAAGCGACAGAGATGCAGAGGATTTACTACTGCTATTCCGAATCCTTAATCAGCAAAAGACGCATACAGTTTCAATGGGGCAACTGTATTTAAAGGTGGGCTAGCAGTAGGGCCTCCTATGCTTTATAATACATGGGTCAAGCCTACCCATCATAGCAAGCCCATAAACACAGGCCCAATGACACGTTAAAAGAGAATTACAATTGACATCTAATTAATCGGGATTTGTACAAATTAATTTCAATTATGCTAGTCCACAATAATGATAAAATTCTATCACAAGTACCCTAAGATGCATTTATCAGAGGCGAAGATTGCCTTGAGGATATGTTTAAGCAAAATTCATTGTTATACTTTTGTTCAAAGCTTTGAACCGAGGAAAAGAATCCACAGCAACAGGAAGTCGATTGGAGCAGATACTTCAACAAAGGTTTTGAGGCAGCTATAGGCCATCCTGTCAGCGACAACTCGCAAGAGATTATGATGGTCATGGTACCCACACCACGCCACGGTCGGGGTCGTTTTGTTTCGAGGGCAAACTTGGTGGGTGCTTGCCAATGGCACTTCTGAAGGTGGATCGCCTATGGCTAGAGTTGCTTCTTCAAGGTTTGTTGGGGAACATGCACGGATCTTGATATATTGGCAGCTATTGATCTTGCTATTCATGACGGGATTGATATCTTGTCTATTTCACTTGGAAGCGACCTGCAATATTTCAGCCACGGTATTTCTATTGGATCATTTCATCTTTGTCGAGAATGGGATTCCTGTCGTTTGCTCACCGATAATTCCGGACCAACGAAGGAGTCGTTTGAATGTTGCTCCTGGATTATTACAATTGTAGCAAGCACATTGATGAGACTTCCCATCGATGCCATCCTTGAAGCTGGAGGCGATTAAAGGTCCTTTCTTTTAAAGTTGTTGTGTTTCCTAGTGTTGCATTTTCTAACGAATGTTTGCATATTTCTAACCCGGGATCTGGTTACATTACTTAGGTCCGAGCTATAATACAAATACTTTACCAGTTGGGAAGTATCAACCTTTGGTGTATCTGAAGATGTTAAAGCGCCAATGCCACTCTTGAAAATGCGTAAGGAAAGCTGATTCTTGGACTATGTTAACATTCGATGACTTGAATTCACTTCAGAATTCTCAAGCAAATTGTAAATGGCATAATTTTATGCGAACACGGTCTCTGGATCTGCAAAAGTAAAGGAAAGATTGTCTCACGCCTTCGTGGTGGCAATATCAGACAATCGAGAAGACTTTGGTAGTTTCTACTTTCTAAGGTTGGTGGCATTGGGGTGATCCTATGAGTCAATCACCTATGTCCTTAGCTAGTCCCAAACCTTACTTTGTTCCTACGGCTTCACTCGTCACGAGAGCTGATTCTCTGTCCATTTTAGCATACATCAAGTAACACAAAGTATAACCAATTTGTCCGGTTAGAATGTTGGACCAATTAGCAATGATTTCTAAATGTTTTTGTCACATTCCGGTCACCAAAGCATTCATAAGAGGGCAACAAAAGTTGGCGGGATCATTGCCGATCATAGCTTCCTTCTCATCTCCTGGACCCGATGAAATCACTCCGGAGATCCTAAAGGTATGTTATTTAAGTACAATCTGCAGAATAATGAGAAAAATCAATTCCTCTATATCATATGCATTCATTACAACTGTTTCAATGAAAATTTCCATCGACTGACATCATCGCACCGGGTCAATATTTTAGTGCTTTCAAACAAATCGAACCTTCTTTGCTACCATTCGCAAGCGTCGTGTTCCATTCACTATATTTTCGGGGACTTCATGTCTTGCCTCACATTGCAGGCATTACAGTCTTCTCAAGACCATACACCACGATTGAGTCTGCAGCAATCAAGTCGACCCATAATGACAACTGGTAATAAAACAAAACTTTAGGTCTCGGGTTATGACCAAGAACAGAACGACTATTCATGTTGTTATATTTACGATATTGCGACTTCAACAACCAGCAATGTGAGATGGTAGATTTTAGATGAAGAGACCTTCTTCCACTGTGAATGCTTTCACCTATGGTGCGGGACATGTCGGTAGAACCTAGCGGTGGATCCAGGACTAGTTTACGACTTAACCATGGCGGATTACTACAATTTCCTCGCTCCATTGGCTCTGATGCCACTATCTTGTCAAGGTTCACCAATGAGGCGACATTCAGATGCCCCACACCCAAAATTAACCTTCCGGACTTGAACTACCCATCAATCACGATGCCCCAACTTCACAGAAATGTTAAGGTGACTCAGACCTTAAAGAATGTAGAACTCCAGAAATTACAGTGATGATCGACATCCTTTTGAAATAACAGCTACTGTTGAACCAACAACTTTGGAATTCAAGAAGAGGAATGAAGATAAGAAGTATACGGTGGCTTTAGAGGCAACAGAAGGAAGCTGGAGTCTAAGAACTCAGTTCGGATCAATTATGTGGTCAGATGGAAAACACGAAGTAAGAACTCCTGTTGTTATATTGAAGGAATTCTCGTAAAGTTCCCGTTAACGAACTATAAGGCCATGTTACAAGAAAATAAGAATTGTTGGCGATCGGAAGGAACAAATCTTATTATGGTCCACTTTGTTTATTGTTTGTCTGTGCTGGGAAATTGGAGTAACAAGTGATCCAAGATCCAAAAAGATCTTGAAATTCCGCAACAAACCATCACAAAATTTAAGGCAAACAAGTTCATAACGAGTGACATCAAGTTCTTATGGACTACACCTGAAGTCTACAGACTTCACAGTTCCAGGAGTCGAAGTTAGAGAGTTACATCAAATTTAATCAAATTCAGTTATTTAAACTTGTCATTTGAGGCGGATAGTCTCAAATTAATGAATTATATCACATTTAACCTGATTAAATTTGAGCTTATATTTGAAAAACGTTCTTGAGTCTTGGAGCCGCGGATCCTAAACCTGATAATTCCAATGCACTTCCTTTCTGGGAGGAAATAGTTGTATTCACAATTTTAAAATTTAAAATTGTAATAAATTAATCATATTCAATTAGATAATTCAAAATTAACAACTCAAGCTAAATTTAAATGAATTTGAATATTCAACTCGAACTTAATTATTTAAATACTCTTCCTTTATTGAATATATAGAACTAATAATGTCATCAATCTTAAAAAGCAAAAGACAATCAAAGTTCAAGATTGACCAAAAGAAAAGGAAGAAGACAGTCGATATATCAGCTGATTAAAAAGGGATCTTCCATTTCTTTGGATTCTCTAGTGATGATTATCCAAGTTTCCTGAAACAAAACAACAGTCATATAGCATTTCAAGATCTACAAATGAAAACAAATCTATACCCACTTAAATTTAAAAAAATCAAAATTGATCCGGACCTGATCATATCAAGTTCGAGCTGTTGAGAAAGAAGGTGTCGGTCACGCAGCGGCAACAAACCAGAACCAATAAACCTTTCCCTGGGTGAACAATCACAGCCAATCCAAAAGAAAAACAGCAGCCAACAAACTCACCAATACACAAAATTAAGCAGTAAGAAATAAATAACACAGGTAATTTTTTACGTGGAAAACCTCCCTCAATGTGAGAAAGGAAAAACCACGGGACCTAGTCCAGTAAAGAAAAACTCCACTATAATCAATCAAGTTACAGAGTTTTTCACCTCTAGATACAACTAGAGTCACCACTCAACTCAAAATACAACAATAATCATCAACAAGATGAAAAATCAAAGAGTTGAGAACAATATCACCCTTAAAATTTCAGCAACTTCGACTAAAGATCAGGGCACCTTGGAGACCTCCAAATCCAATCTCCACCGTTCAGAATGAAGAACAACGAGAGAAGAACCTCTGGTTAAAATTTCAGGTCGATCCGACAAGAAATCACCATCCGATCGAAGATTAGAAGATTACTGCATAAAATAGAAAAAAAAAACGAAAATTTCTCTCTCTTCCCTCTCTCTTTCTCTCTCTTCCTCTCTTCTTCTCTACCGGCTGCACACTCTCATTCTCTTTAGGGTTTTAAACCCTTATATATGTTAGGCTTGGGCTCCACTTAGGAGTGGACCCAAATCCAACAAATCTCCCCCTCACGACTAAGTGGAGGATCTAGCCATACCGACTATCAAGCAACAAATCTCAAGCTTTTCCTTCGACAATGCTTTAGTCATTATGTCAGCACCATTATCTACTGTATGAACCTTCTCTAGCTCTAGCAACTTGGAATTCACCACATCTCGTATCCAATGACACCTAACATCAATGTGTTTCGATCTTGCATAGAAACTAGCATTCTTTCCAAGATGAATGGCACTCTGGTTATCACAAAATAACACATACCGATCCTGCTTGAAACCAAGCTCAAGAAGAAAAGTTTTCATCCACAACAACTCCTTGCAAGCCTCTGTAGCTGCAATAAACTCAGCTTCTGTGGTTGACAAAGCAACATACTTCTGCAACCTTGATTGTCATGCTATAGCTCCCCCTGCAAACTTGATTATGAAACCTGATGTAGACTTTCGAGAATCAACATCTCCTGCCATGTCTGCATCAGTAAAACCAACTAACACAGGTTTATCACCACCAAAACTAAGACTCAAGTCAGTTGTACCTTTGAGATACCTCATAATCCACTTCACCGCATTCCAATGTTCTTTACCTGGATTAGAGAAAAAATGACTTACTGTACCAACTGCATGAGCAATGTCTGGCCTGGTACACACCATAGCATACATCAAACTGCCAACTGCTGAGGCATATGAAACTTTCTTCATCTCTTCCTTCTCTTCATCTGTAGAAGGACATTGGTTGACACTCAACCTGAAATGAGGAGCAAGTGGGCTAGCAACAGGTTTAGCCCCAGTCATACTAAACCTTTGAAGTACCTTCTTTATGTACTTCTCTTATGACAAGTAATCTGACTTTACGGCATCCTGCAACAAGTAATTCTCATGCCTAAAATTTGTTTGGCATGACCCAAGTCTTTCATGGCAAAAGACTTACTTAGTTTCTTCTTCAACTCAGCAATCCTAGAAGCATTCCTGCCCACAATCAACATATCATCTACATAAAGTAACAATATGATAAAATCATCGTCAGAAAACTTGCGAACAAACACACAAAGGATCTCCGAAGTCTTCTTATAACCTTGCTCCCCTATAACTCGATTCAAACTTCTTATACCACGCTTAGGAGCCCGCTTGAACCCATACAAGCTCTTCTTCAATTTGCACACAAAGTCTTCTTTTCCTTTCACCTTGAAGCCCTCAAAGTTGTTTCATGTAAATCTCCTCCTCCAAATCACCATGAAGGAAGGTCCGTCTTGACATCCATCTTTCTCAATCTCCATATCAAGACTAGCAAGAAAACCAAGAATAGTTGAATAGAAGACATTTTTACAACAGAAAAATGTCATCAAAGTCAATACCTTTCCTTTGACCAAATCTCTTAACAACCAATCGGCTTTATACCGTGGCTTCAAATCTGCTCTTCACTTTGATTCAATACCCATTTGTTCTTCAAAGCTCTCATACCCTTAGGCAACTTCACCAACTCATAGGTGTGATTTTCATGCAAAGATTTCATCTCATCTTGCATAGCTTCAATCCAATGATCCTTATGCTCATCTTCAATGGCTTCCTCATAACATTCGTGTTCTCCCCATCGATGAGTAACACCCATTCCTCGGTGAGTAGCGGGAAGAAGGAATATGTTGTCTAGTAGACCTCCCAAGTGGAACAATCGACTCATCCACAACTTCGGAACATGAACATCTACCTCATCAACAACAAATCACCATCAAGATTTCAACATTAACATCTTGATCAGAACATGATTCGGACATCATCATGAGCACCAATTTGAGAAATAGGATCAAGATCAGTCAGGTTACAAGAACTAGAATGCCCTGGCTTCTCTACCTTGTCAATATCTTCAATGGTTTGATCTTCCATGAAGATAACATCACGGCTTCTCACAAGTTTCTTCTCAACAGGATCATACAGCCTATAACCAAACTCATCAAGGCCATAACCAACGAAAATACACTGCCTCGTCTTGGCATCCAACTTGGACCTCTCATCTTTAAGCACATGCACAAAAGCTTTGCATCCAAACACTCTCAAGTGGTCATAGGAAACATCCTTACCATACCACACCCTGTTTGGAATATCACCCTGCAAAGCAATAGTGGGAGATAAATTAATAACATGCAAATTGTAATACAAACCTCACCCTAAAATGAATAAGGCAACTTAGCTTCAGAAAGCATGGATGTAACTCTCTCCATCAAGGTCCTGTTCATCCTCTCTGCCACGCCATTAAGCTGAGGAGTCTTTTGATGTCTAATGCCCATCTGTCTGCAGTATTCATCAAACGGCCCGCAGATTCACCACCGTTGTCGGTCTAATACACTTCACTTCTTTCCAGCCTCTTTCTCAATGTAAGCCCTAAATCGCTTTTAAGACCCCAACACTTGGTCTTTGGTCTTCAAGACATAGACCCATAATTTTCTGAACAGATATCAATGAAAGAAACAAAATACAATGCACCTCTCAAAGTCTTTGTCTTCATAGACCGCACAAATCTGAATGCACCAACTCAAGCAACTCAGTCTTTCTTGAAGGAGGATTAGTCTTAAAAGAAACTCTGTGTTGTTTTCCAGCCAAGCAGTGCTCACACTTTTCTAGTTTAGCACCCTTCAAATTTGATAAGAGATTTTTCTTGGCCAACACATTCAATCATTTCTCACTAATGTGGCTAAGTCTCCTGTGCCATAATACTGAAGAGTCATTCTCAACTGCATTTACCTTATCAGTACATACTGAAGCTATTGTCCAGTATAAGCCAGAACGCTTTCTACCACGATCTACCACCAAGGAACCTTTAGTGAGCTTCCACATACCACCACCATTGGTACTCACATAACCCTCATCATCAAGATTGCCAACAGATATCAAGTGCAAACGAACATCAGGTGCATGTTTAACATTATTCAAAACAAGTTTAGTTCCCGTACCTGTTTCCAACACAATTATCCCAATGCCAACCACTTTAGAGATAGTTTCATTTCCCATATTCAATATCCCGTAGTCACCTGGAGA
Organism: Erythroxylum novogranatense; assembly: GCA_029891385.1. Taxonomy (NCBI): domain Eukaryota; kingdom Viridiplantae; phylum Streptophyta; class Magnoliopsida; order Malpighiales; family Erythroxylaceae; genus Erythroxylum; species Erythroxylum novogranatense. Next base: position 34,250 of record JAIWQS010000181.1, on the reverse strand, counting down.
ATAAGATGAGAAAAAATCCTTCTTTGATGTAACATGAGAACAAGCACCAGATTCACAACCCAACGATTCATCACAAACAACCCCAATTAGGCTCTCATCAAGGATCATCACAAGATCTTCTTCAAGGCAATAGCAACACAATTCTCGTTGTCATTCTCTTTCTTTTCTTCCTTGCCTTTGTTGCCTTTCTTTTCTTTCTTCAACTTCCAGCAATTTTTCTGCAAGTGCCTTTTCTTATCACAATAAAAGCACTTAACATCTTTGTATCTACCTTTGAATTTACTTCGACTTTGCTCTCTATTTTGAGAACCTCGGTTGTTATTTCTCCCCCTAGAGGTAGTCACCAAGACATCTGATGAAGAGGAACCTTGAGACTTTCTTCTCATTTCTTCATTCAATACACTGCTCTTGGCAAGATCCATAGAGATAACACCATCCGGAGCAGAATTTGACAATGAAGATCTAAAAGTTTCCCAAGAGTCTGGTAAGGAGCCAAGGAAAAACAAACCATGTATTTCTTCATCGAATCTAATCCCCATTGCTGACAACTGATTCATAATTCCCTGGAAGTTATTCAAATGATCTGTCATAGGAGTCCCATCACTATACTTCAAAGCTAACATCTGCTTTATTAAGAACATCTTGTTGTTTCCAGTCTTTCGAGCATACAGCTTCTCAAGCTGCTCCCACAAATTCCGAGCATGCGTCTCACCAGAAATATGATTCAACACATTGTCGTCAACCCACTGTCTGATAAAACCACACACCTGTCTGTGCATCAGAGTCCATTCTTCACCCGACTTATCATTAGGTTTTTCAGTGGCAAAAACTGGTAAGTGAAAATTTTTCACATAAAGCAGATCCTCCATCTTGCCCTTCCAAAGAGCATAATTGACGCCATTCAAAGTAACCATCCTACTAATATTGACAACTTCCATTGTTCACCAAAATCACAACCACAAATATCCCGAACCAAAAGCTCTGATACCACTTGTTGGGAAAGAAGGTGTCGGTCACGCAGCGGCAACAAACCAGAACCAATAAACCTTTCCCTGGGTGAACAATCACAGCCAATCCAAAAGAAAAACAGCAGCCAACAAACTCACCAATACACAAAATTAAGCAGCAAGAAATAAATAACACAGGCAATTTTTTACGTGAAAAACCTCCCTCAATGTGAGAAAGGAAAAACTATAGGACCTAGTCTAGTAAAGAAAAACTCCACTATAATCAATCAAGTTACAGAGTTTTTCACCTCTAGATACAACTAGAGTCACCACTCAACTCAAAATACAACAATAATCATCAACAAGATGAAAAATCAAAGAGTTGATAACAATATCACCCTTAAAATTTCAGCAACTTCGACTGAAGATCAGGGCACCTTGGAGACCTCCAAATCCAATCTCCACCGTTCAGAATGAAGAACAACGAGAGAAGAACCTCTGGTTAAAATTTCAGGTCGATCCGACAAGAAATCACCATCCGATCGAAGATTAGAAGATTACTGCGCAAAATAGAAAAAAAAACGAAAATTTCTCTCTTCCCTCTCTCTTTCTCTCTCTTCCTCTCTTCTTCTCTACCGGCTGCACACTCTCATTCTCTTTAGGGTTTTAAACCCTTATATATGTTAGGCTTGGGCTCCACTTAGGAGTGGACCCAAACCCAACACGAGCCGCAAGCCTTAAGTTTAAATGAGATTAAAGTCGAGCTAAACCCAAGCATAAACTTTCAGGTCAAGCTCGAGTCTGGGTTAATCTGAGCCTAATCTCGCCTAATGCTAATCTAGTAAGCTTAGATGAAAGATTGAGTTTAATTCAAAATTAACGGATTAAATTCAAAGTCCCGAATCAATTCAACAGAACAACGCAATTTTGGTATTGTGATGTGAGCGGGACCACAGTTAATCGAGCAAGGCCAGGAAGAGAACTAGCTATACCGAATGGTCCATGACCAAAGCTAGACCAAAAGATTTAAAGAGGCTCTTTTGGCGCATGTGACTTTTATCTTCGAAGATGACGAGCTCCAAGCCTAATGGAGAGAGCCACTGGTCACAACCTAAATTGATCACTTTGTCTCAAATCCTTGGACCGGATACACTTGAGCTTGAAAACACGAAGACTTGGGCTTCGTTTTATTTTGGGCTTCCATGTATTTTAGCCAACCTTTATTATTTGACCTAGGTATAAATACTTATGTTTTAGGGTTTTACAATTTTTTTTAGATCATATTGTTTGAGTGTCGTCGGCTTTAGAGAGAACATTATTCTCTTGTTCTTGTTACTTTTCAACCATTTTTTACTTATCAATTGTTTTCAATTCAGCGTCTTGATTGTTAAGCTTTTCTTGGTTTTATTTTGATCATCGCGATTGCTTGGGACAAGTTTACGAGAGGTGTCGAGAAATCAAAACCTTGCGTATCTTTATATCTTTATTCTATCAATTTATGGTCGATCTTTCCACGGTGTGCGTCATATTGACTCAAACTCAACCAAAATTTGGACCGGATTCACCCCAACGACGAATCCAGGATTTTAGTCTTGGGGCGTAGGGGATCATGGGGAAATATGTAAACATTCATACATAATTAACATAGTATTCCTAACAAAAAGAAGTCATTAAAATGTTTTATACATTAATTTATCCTAAATAAAAAGTTAAACTAAAAAAAATACTTTAATGTTGAAGTCGAAGTAGTGCACGACGCTCCTTCATAGCATCAAATTCATCTATAATTGAATCGGTATCAAATTTTTCAGCTATTCTCCTTTCAAAGGTAAGTGATGAGACAACTGCAAGATATTCATCTTCCATCCTGCTTTCGAGCCTATTTTAATAATCTTCATAGCGAGAAAGATTGCTCGGATGTTGCAGTTGAAATGTGAAGAGTTAGGACCAAGCGAATCAAACGATCAATCAAAGGATAAGTCAAAGACTTTCTAGTTTTCACCAATCCTTGACAAAGCTCGAAATTGTTGATAGTTGCTTCAATTCACAATGATGAGGGACATCAAGCTCATAATGTTGTTCTTGTATTCTCAAATGCAACTTTTCTTGCTCATCGAAATCATCTGGATAAAACTTATTTGCCAGTTCACAAATATGATCAACATTCAATAATCAAGTTATCTCTTGGATCCAAAGTTGAGCTCAAACTAAGCAATTCCATCGCATCATCACCGAACTTGCTATTCAACTCTTGTAATTAAGTATCAATGATGGCAATGAATAAGTTAACTCGATAATGGTGCTCAATTGAGACATCATGTGCTCGCCGACGAGATCTTCCAGAAAATAAGGAGCATTCAAATCAAGAATTTCAACATTATGTTTTTCACAAAACATTTTAACTTCATCAAAAGAGTTTCCCAACCGATTCCTAAGCTTTTGAATTAATTTTTTAGTAGTAGAGACCAAACTTATTGCATTTAAGATGTCTTGAGATCTACGTTGCAAAGCTTGGCAAAGGTCATGAGTAATTCCCAAGATATTCTTCATAACATGTAAAATGAGAATAAACTCAAAAGAAGTAATGGAATCATAAGTAGAATCTGCATCACCTCTTTGAGCATAGTTTCCTTCTTTGTAGTTGTTTGAAGAACATCACAAGTAGCATCATACATGCATAATAAGCTTTGGATAGAAGCCAAATGGGAACCCCATCGAGTATCTCCAGCTCGTTTCAAAGTTCCTTGTTGATTGAGTCCCTTACCTATTTCAAGTTTATCAACATTAGCATTCAAATAATTTAAATTTATAACATAAATAAAAGAGCTCCATGTTAATTAAGTCTCTTACCGCTTTCAAGCTCATCATTAGCAATTAAATATGCAATATGATCACCATGAGTTTCAATTAGTTGATCATGTCTTTTAGGAGACGAGTGACAATATTGATAATAAATGTCAATTTTGAGAAAAATTGATGGAAGGAACTAACTTCTAACATTGCTACTAACGCCAATTGAAGACAATGAGCTAAACAATGAATGTAATATGCGAATGGACACTCTTTCAAGAATAAGGCCTGCAATCCATTCCATTCACCCCTCATATTACTCACCCCATCATATCCTTGACCTCTAATATTACAAATATTAAGGTTATGTTGAGAAAGAACCGATGTTATCTCTTCCTTCAATGTTAAAGCCGTTGATTTGAGACATGAACAAGATCAAAAATTTCTCTTGTACACAACCTTTTTGTCAACAAACCTCAATGCTATAGACATTTGCTCTCTTTTGATCCATCACGAGATTCATCAATGATAATACAATATTTTGCATTACCAATATCTTCTTGAATTATGGCACGATTCTTCGCAAATATATAAAGTATCTCTTTTTGGACACTTTATATTTGGTGAAGGAGATTTAATGATGGGTTATAGATCAAAACAAAGTCTTTAAGCCTATAATTAATATGAACCCAATTTTGTTAAAATAAAAATGTAACGGGCTCTCTTGTATATTATGGATGAAAAAATAATTTTATGGATTTCTTATATTGTAAATATTATGATTGGATATTTTATATAGTTAGACTAAAAATTAATTTTATAAATTTACTATATATATATATATATATATTCTGAAAACAAAATAGTTTTGTAGGCTATAGCCCTGCTAGCCCCTCTCGATCCATCCCTGATTCACCCTATTTGTACCAACAACACTAAATGAGAACCAAAGGAGGCGTGGGCAAGTTGCAAGGGGTAAGACTGTCTGAATAAAAATGAGAGGATGTTTCAATCCCAACTAAGATTGAAAATGATAATACATAGGATGTTTCATCCCAAGCATTATAGAAGGTGGTCTGTAAGTAAACGACGGTACACTCAATCCCTTTTTCTTTATCAACTTGGGGGCCAACTTACATCACATAATACTACAGTTTATGTTTCTTTTATGCTTCCTTCTTGCAGTTGCAGACATTGTTCATGTCTGTTTTTTGTTGGTCTCTCTTATTAATTCTTGTCCTTTCCGATTGTCCAATCCTGTAGTCGTTAGTTAAGTCACTAACAACAGTTGAAACAATCGCCGGAAGGAAGGAACAATGGCCCAAACCAACCCTGCCAACAACATCATAAGTATGAATATGAACACGTTTTCCAGGCACCACCAATCCAACATTTGCTTATCCCTTCCTTTTCTGACTCTTAATAGCCACGGTCTGAGATTTCTTTCGCGTAATTCTAGAGTTGGTACCAGTAAAACCCATGTTAAGAAATGGAAGCACTCTATGTTTATCAGTAACAGACCCGTCATAAAAGAAGGCACTTTCGGTTTGAATGGGCAGGAACTGTTGACAGGTGTGCCTGATAATGTCTCTGTCACGCCATTGACCAGTTCATTGTTGAAAGTTGCTCCTTCAAGGATTGAAGAAAGGTCCTTCAGCTAGCAACCTTGTGCACTGTTCACGCGCACTGTTCACACAAGAAAAATACTGCAACTTCTGTCTCCTCCTCTATTCTTGACTTTGTACTCTTGTAATCAGAAACTACTTCAAATATTCAACTTCTGAACTTGCTACTGGAACAAAAACAACAATGAAACATAAAGAAAAATGAAGCTTGAAAGAAAATGATCTTGTATTGAAGGTTTTTTGTTTTTTCACCTTACATACGAAAATGATGAGAATGAGCTTTATAATAGCTCTACAACTTTCTGCTACAACTAGAAACTAGAGGACAAAAACATAATCTGATGAGTAAAGACTAACTAGTTCTGACTTTTCCAGATTTGACAAAACACAAAAGTAAACAATTTTTGTCTTTAGTGTAACTAAGCTAACATTGGAAAAACAATGAAACGAATAATTAATTAATTCTCCTCAGTAATTTGATTCTCCATCTCTAAAAATCGACTTGCAGATCTGATTTTCAGTTGTGGATTAACACTAAGCTTGATTTTACTAATTAAACTTCTTGAAAATTAATTCAACCTTCTGGTTTTTTTCTCTGCACTTCCGTTACTTCCTTCCCGTTACTTCCTTCTCGCGATTCTTTACTTCCTTCTGCGAGTAATCGCAAGTAATCGAATTTGATTCTCAATTTTGTTGTGCATCCGATCATCTGCTTTTCATTTTCCATTTTCCTTGCCTTGGCTTCATCCATCTCGACTTGTATCTTCATTGGTCCGATTCATGCATTGTTGAATTATGCTTAAAATCATCATCTTCAATTTCCATTTTCTCCTAACCTTCGTTTTCCTTGAACTTCTTCTTTTCCTCACTTTCACCGTCATTGCTAGCTTCTCCACTAATTTCATTATAGCAGTCTGCTCAAGACAAGTTAATTCAACAGCTCCTCCTTTGTCTTGTGGAGCTCGCACTCCAATCATCTCGCTTAAGTGACTTGGTTCTAATTCAACGCCAAGGCGATTCAACCATGATTAATGTTTCATTCTGTCTTCATCATCTTCACCTCAGATCTCAAATCAAAAATAGGTTAGTGTCTTTACAAATTGATGTTAAGTCCCTTGTTTTGGAGCACTATTGGAGCTGATGATCCCTCATTTGTATCTGTGCTCATTCTCCCTATTTCTGGACTTGACAAATGCTCCTCCTTTTCTCCATTGCTGTCATTTTCATCTGAATTTGGTACATCCAAGTGAGGTGTCTCCTCCTGAGATCCATCATCTGCATAATTGTGATCTTCATTTGCATTTTCTCTTGCTTTCACATACATTTGGATTAGCCAATGGAAATTCAACACCAATCCCTTTCCAAGTAATTGGTAAAACTTCTTCATTTCCAATTCTAACTACAACATTATTTCCTTCATTTTGCTCACAAATCCTCCTTCCTTTTGTCATGTGGTTGGAGCAACCACTATCTATCAACCACTCACATTCCTTCTCCTTTTCACTTGAAATGTACACATTATCAACAACTATCATTTTCAAATCTGGGCAAGTTTCACTTCATTCCATAAACACATCCTCTTGATTATGGCTTGGTTTGATTGGTTTTTGGTTTGTGAAGGTTCAGTTGGATGCTTGACATATTTGATGAGTGATTTTGAGGATTTGAAGGTGTTTGTGGTCGTAAATATGGAGCAGATTCTGTCATTTGGTTTTGTTTTGGAAGTGTTGGTTTGATGGATTTGACAAGGTTGTTTGAAAATTCGTGAGTTTGAGGTATTGAGCTAGACCGAGACATGTTTGGTTGAGTCATTTGAGGGTAATATGTATAGGGTTGAGGGATCGAGGAAGGTTGAGACATTTGTGGTTGATATATACGTTGTTGAAGAATTGGAAATGAGGTTATGCAAGGTTGAGGAGATTGATGATTTTCTGATTTTCCAACATAAAGAGCTTGGTGCATTTGTGATTCAGAAACAGGTTGGTAAGGTTGGGATGGTATCATATTTGGTGAGGCATTGATTATTTGAAGTGGGTGTATTGGTGCAAACATTCCCATTCTACTCATCCTCGTTCCTCCTTGTATTCGGGTATCCTTATTTCGTGGTATTGGTTCGATTTTGGAGGTTTGGTATGACATTGGTGAGGTATATTGTGTTTGAGGTAGGACTGATTCGGATGGGGTTGTTTGAGTGTAGGTAGGAGTTTGATGAGGTGTTTGATGGTTATAAGGCTGATTTGGTGGATGGTTTGGTGCTGGAACAGATTTTGATTCAAAGGAAAACTGGTTTTGTGTGTAGCTTGGAGGGTTTTCAGGTGTTCTAAACCTTTCAACCTTCAAAGCAAACATTTCCCCTTCTCTTCTATGGTCATGTCTTTCCTCACGCATCTCCAAAACATTGAAGACTTGCTCCAAAGTTACAGATTCGATTGTTTGTGAACGCCACTCAAGAGGTGCTATACTTGCTTCAAACCTTAATGGCAACCTCATCGAGAAACTTGTCCACCAACCTTTACGTGTTGTGTTTTCCCATACTCCTTCAAATTCTTGTACTAAGTTCAAGAACTGGATTTCACTTTGTCACACTCTCCTCATCCTTCATAGAAAAATTTTCAAAACTCCTCATGATTGCTTGTTTCCTCAAATTTCAATGTTCGAAATGATCCCACATATTCTACTTTCAAAGATATCCCACAATTCTTTAGCACTCCTACAACTAGCATACCTCAACAAAATGGACTCACTTACCACCGACCTCAAGAACACCAATGCTCGGAAATCTTTGTCCCTTTGTTGGTTCAAATAGTGTTTTGTCTCCTTGCGCCATGGCTCCATGTTCTTCTTCCACTCCTTCAGTGACTACACTCAAGACTCAACGATCCTTAGATAATCTTCTACTCGAATGGCCCAAGCTTTATAGTTGTCTCCATCAACACCGAATGTTGGCCTGCACACTTTGCAAGTTCATGGCTATTGGATTCATACTGCCATTGTTTGTTTTGGTCCAGCTAGGTGAACCGTGAAGCTCGATACCACTGTTGAAAGTTGCTCCTTCAAGGATCAAGAAAGCTCCTTCGATTAGCAACCTTGTGACCGCTCACGCGCGCTCACACACAAGAAAAATACTGCAACTTCGCCTCCTCCTCTATTCTTGACTTTGTACTCTTGTAATCGAAACTACTTCAAATATTCAACTTCGAACTTCTCATCGAACAAAAACAACAATGAAACATAAAGAAAAATGAAGCTTGAAAGAAAATGATCTTGTATTGAAGGTTTTTGGTTTTTTCACCTTACATACGAAAATTCACTCAAAAAAAATGACTTCAAAGTAGTATCAGGTTTTTTTCAAAGGAAAACAGAACAATCACAAAAGCTTCTTCAAACTCTAATGCTAAACTTGTCATTGGAAAATCAAAATGAAATGAGCTATTGGATAACGAAAACAACAATGAAACTTAACAAGAAAATTGAAACTTGAGAGAAAATGATCTTGTATTGAAGGTTTTCTCGTTTTTTCACCTTACATACGAAAATGATGAGAATGAGCTTTATAATAGCTCTACAACTTTCTGCTACAACTAGAAACTAGAGGACAAAACATAATCGATGAGTAAAGACTAACTAGTTCGACTTTTCCAGATTTGACAAAACACAAAAGTAAACAATTTTTGTCTTTAGTGTAGCTAAGCTTAACATTGAAAAAAAAATGAACAATAATTAATTCTCCTCAGTAATTTGATTCTCCATCTCTAAAAACTGACTTGCAGATCTCGATTTTCAGTTGTGGATTAACACTAAGCTTGATTTTACTAATTAAACTTCTTGAAAATTAATTCAACCTTCACTGGTTTTTTTCTGCACTTCAGTTACTTCCTTCCTGTTACTTCCTTCTGCGATTCTCGTTACTTCCTTCATGAGTAGTATCGCAAGTAATCGAATTTGATTCTCAATTTTTGTTGTGCATCCGATCATCTGTTTCTTTCATTTTCCATTTTCCCTTGCCTTGTGCTTCATCCATCTGACTTGTATCTTTATTGGTCTGATTCATGCATTGTTGAATTATGCTTAAAATCATCATCTTCAATTTCCATTTTCTCCTAACCTTCGGTTTTCCCTTGAATTTCTTCTTTTTCCTCACTTTCACTGTCATTGCTAGCTTCTCCACTAATTTCATTATAGCAGGCTGCTCAAGACAAGTTAATTCAACATTCATCAGCATTCTTGGGCGCTAATTCATCTGAAAGGAGTTCCAGACATGTCTTCAATCTTGGAGTTATAGAGTAGGTCAAATGTTCTTCTCAGTTAACTTAATTGTGTTTAACAGGTGATGGATATGCCTCTGTGTGTTGTTCCAAGCCCAAATATTCAGTCATTCATTGAAAGTAATTCAACTGTAATTTTGTTTAACGTTGAAGTTCTTAGCCTGCTTGCTTGATGCAGGAACGTCAGATTTCTATCACTGTTTAGATTTAAGTTGTTTTGGATGATACCTCGAGTTGGGCATTCAGGAAGTGACGTTCCTGCTAAACTCAAATGTTGCTGATGGAACTGATACAAAAACCATCTCAAAATGAGCCCATCTCTTCTCCTTCTTATGCCCTCTTCTTGCCTGCGCTAGATGGTGAATTTAGGAGCAGCTTGCAAGGAAACTCATCAAATGAACTCGAGTTATGTGTTGAAAGTGGTAAGTTACTTTGCTTCACAGTTTTTAACCATTAGCAAGTCCTTCTTCTGTTTGTAACTCAGCGATTATGCATCCTTGCACAGTACCAGCTGAGAATAGAATCTAGCTTGCAGACCATATGTAGTGTTGTTAAGTCTGACCTGCTAATTATAACAGTCCAGGTTTATGGTAGTACACTAAACCGCATGAGAAGGCATTTTAACTGAGCTTAGTAGAGAGGCTGGTGGTCAATTGGTATTTCAGAAGGGAGCACTCTGTAATTGTATGGAAATCCAAAAGAGTTTTGTGTCCAGGCATGGAGATTGGATATCATCTTCCATAATAGAGGAACAATAGCAAGTTTCTCCTTTTTAGATAGCCATCTTCGTATCTTCACTGGTATTATGTGGTGTAATGATATGGCTTCCTGTCCACTTTAATAGGTGACCCTGCCATAGTTACTTCACAATCCCTAAAGGCAGTTTTCGTGAATCATGGAAATCATCCATTTGATCTGATGAAGGAATCCATGAAGTATGTTAGCTCTCTGAGCAGTATTTTCAGTTCCAACTCGTTAGGACCCTTCGCATAGAAGTATGTCTGAATATGATTGGGATAATACATAATAAGCAGCTACTCTTTACTGCATTACCCTACATATTCTTTTGCACATTATGCAGGATCTTGGCAGACCAAACTGGTACATTCGCAGTTAGAGAAACAAAACAGGCAAGCGAACACGCCTTTTGCTTCCATTTGATCTATCAAATCCAGTCTCTTTGGTTGGATTGAAAATGATGATATAATACATTTCTCTTATGCTTTCTGATGCAGGTGCCTGGAATATTGGATTGTTTTGGTTGGTGCACATGGGATGCTTTCTACCAGAAAGTAAATCCTCAAGGAATCAAAGACGGTTTGAAAAGGTTAGTCAAATTCCCTACTTGGAAATTCATTTCGTTGAATAATAACTCTAGTTCTAAACATTTAAAAAAAAAATTATTTTGACTGTGTGCATCTTGGCTTATAATCTACCTCTCTTTTCAATGTAGTTTATCTGATGGAGGCACTCCTCCAAAGTTTGTGCTGATAGACGATGGCTGGCAAGATACAGTCAACGAGTTCCAAAAGGACGGGGAGCCCTTTGTTGAAGGATCACAGTAAGTGGATAAGTTCCATTTTTGTACAAATTTTGTACCACAAGCTTACCCCTTGCTTCCTCCAATTTACAGGTTTGGCGGCAGACTAGCAACTATTAAAGAAAACTCTAAATTTCGGAAAACAGATGAGCCTCTGGTTGATTTACCCACTAATCTAAAGGAGTTTGTTTCAGATATTAAGAAGAATTTTGGGCTTAAGTAAGTACATGGCCATTTGTCCTGTAGACAACTAGCTGACTCTCATCTTTACACTTAATTACATTAAGAGGTTCAATAGTCAATGTCTGCTTATTGTGTTGTGTTGTGTTGTTTTGTCCAAATCCTCAGGTATGTCTATGTATGGCATGCTTTATTGGGATATTGGGGAGGTCTTGTTCCAGATGCAGATGGAACTAATAAGTACAATCCGACAATGGCATACCCTGTGCAGTCCCCTGGGAACTTGGCAAACTCGAGGGATCTTTCTTTGGATTGTATGGAGAAATATGGCATTGGTGTGATGGATCCTGGTATGGCGTCTGAATTTTACAATGATCTACACGGTTACCTCGCTTCCCAGGACGTTGATGGGGTTAAGGTTGATTTTCAAAGCATACTCGAAGCAATTGCGGGTGGTTTAGGAGGCCGAGTCTCACTCACCAGACGTTTCCAACAAGCACTTGAAGATTCAATAGCCACCAACTTCAAAGACAATAGCATTATCTGCTGCATGGGTCACAGCATAGACTCCATTTACAAGTAGGTAAATTTCAGATGTGACTACTGAAAACAAACTCAATATGCATCAAACATCAATCTATGAATGAACAACTCTTCATCATTGCCAAGGGAAGGAAGAAATCTAGTCTTAGGAATTCCAAACAACAATTTGGATATGACATAGAAGTGTTTTTACCGTTGTGGTCCAGCTGTAGGAAACAGATTTCAAACAACCATCATCAGCGTAGTTCTGCAGTTTCTCATTGCAATTTATTTTATTTCACTGCAGTGCCAAAAGAAGTGCTGTAACACGAGTATCCGACGATTACTACCCGGACAATCCGACGACACAGACATTGCATGTAGCTGCTGTAGCTTTTAACAGCATTTTTCTGGGTGAAGTTTTTGTCCCTGATTGGGACATGTTCTATGTGCGCCAGACTTCTTGCTGTTATTCTTTGACTATTTACTGAATCTCATAGTATATAACATTTGTTCTTTATATTGCAGAGCCTTCATGAGTCAGCTGAATTTCATGCCATTGCTCGAGCTGTGGGAGGGTGCGGAGTCTATGTCAGGTAATACTACAAAGAACTTGCCTATTATAGAAGCATACACAGGAGACTGAAAACGGGTCCACATTAGTTCTGCTTTCTGAATAGTGCTGTCCTAACAAGTTCATACTCAGGGTCATTTTGCCCTAAAAAGATGGCTATGTTGTTGACCAGTGACAAACCAGGCCGGCATGATTTTAACATAATTAAGAAGCTTGTCCTTCCTGATGGCTTGGTGCTTAGAGCCAAATATCCTGGAAGGCCATCGCGAGATTGTTTGTTTACCGATCCGGTCATGGATGGGAAGAGGTATGCTTAAGGTTTCACTTGCCTGCAACTTGATTGCTTGCTCCTCTGGTAACATTCAGGGGATCTTTTTTCCTTTCTAGCCTCCTGAAGATATGGAATTTGAACAAGTGTACTGGAGTTATTGGTGTGTTCAATTGCCAAGGAGCAGGAAACTGGCCGTGTATGAACACAGAACAAAAAGAGACTTCTGTTACTGCAGAAGTATCTGGAGAGTTATCTCCTGGTGATATTGAGTACTTTGAAGAAGTCTCAGGGAAACTCTGGACTGGAGAATGTGCTATCTATTCTTTCATTACAGGTATCTTGACCTTCAAGTACTGATAACCCAATTGCTTCGATACCTTTGCATTTACAGTTCCATATTTCCTGTAGTCTGTTATCATCCCAATAAGTTCTTATATTTCCAGGGTCGGTTTCTCGATTGCCGAAGGAGAGATCATTTATTGTTTCACTGAATATTCTGAAATGTGATGTCTTTACTGTGTCACCTATCAAGGTTGGCAGCAATCTTTCTTCAACTTTCAGCTTACGTACTGAAACTTAACAGGAGCCATTACTAAAGCTCTTGAGTGCTCTCCACAGGTGTACAATCAACAGATTCAATTTGCACCTATTGGGTTGATAAACATGTACAATTCAGGAGGGGCTGTTGAGTCAGTTGATCACTCTGGTGATTCTTCTACCTGTAAAATACACATCCGATCTGACTTAACCCGGCCACATGTCATCTCAAAGGCAAAAGTGACAGCTAGGATCCCTAAAAGCCAATGCAAAACACACAATTATGACCTATCTTAATCACTACTCTTTTACCATATATTATCCTTGATTAAACAACAAATTACAATTATTTATACAAATCAAACTAGTCTTAGCTGGATAACAACCCATTAGTATCTTAAGAAGGCTAATGCGATTATTTCACATTTTTAATTAGTTTGTTATTAATTTAACAATAAGATAATATTGATAATAATTTTGTCATTAATTACAATAAATACAAAATTGTAAATTTCATTCCTTTGCTTTTAAGGACTATGGCTACTGTTTTAGTTTCACACGCTAATCAAAAGCTCTCATCTTTTCTCTCTTTCCTTTCAACTTCTTCTCGTTTTTCCTTCAGCATATAATATATCTCTATAAAACATACGTATGTAAGCACTTGTGTAAGTAATGATTAACTTGTTTTCTCACTTGGGTTGATTTTGGTTCAAGCGTTAAGTTAAAATACAGAGGAAAGTTTTGTTTTTTGAGTTTTGGCTTGTTTGGGTAAGAATTTTTTAAGAGATCAATCCGTGATCCATACTAAGAAGATGTCGTACGCGTATCTCTTCAAGTACATCATCATTGGTGACACTGGTAATCCTGTTTATCTGGATTTGGTGATTTAATGATTCGATTTTGTTCAATTTTGTAACTTTTTATTTATTTGGAGATTGTTCTTTTTCCACTTTGCTGAAATTTGGGTTTGCAGGAGTTGGGAAATCGTGTCTGTTACTACAATTCACGGACAAGAGGTTCCAGCCGGTGCATGATTTGACAATCGGCGTGGAATTCGGAGCCCGCATGATCAACATCGACAATAAACCTATTAAGCTCCAAATTTGGGACACGGTTTGTTCCTTTTTACATCGATTATGGGTCAAACTTAATTTCTTTCATGGTATATCATCAGCAGTCTTTCGTAGTTATTTTGGGAGGAAATTTTATTATGTTTGTCAAATGAGATTTATTTTTAAATAGATTCCTACTCCAATTGTATGGAAATCGTTTTTTTCCCCCTTCATAATTGATAGCTTTTTGTCATAATTGGATGATGTTATGGTGTTGCTTCCACATATGCTGAAGCTATTGTCAATATAGACTGGGATGATGTAAATTTTTTATTATTAACATATGACGAAGATATTGTCAATATAGACTTGGATGATGTAAATTTTTTATTATTAATAGGCTGGTCAGGAATCCTTCAGATCTATTACAAGGTCTTACTATAGAGGTGCTGCTGGTGCATTACTTGTCTATGATATTACAAGGTACTTTTGGTTTGAAAGTCATTTTTCTTTTCTATAAGTTTATGAGGTGCTCATTTAATAAATTCATCTTCTTTTTGTCTGTGCATGTTATTCCATATTAAATTCATGCAAATATCACTGGTTCTTTTGGGAAAATATGGTTACAGCTTGATGGTTATAAAAAATGTAGAAGCTTTCTGCAATCTTTTTCTAATGTTTTCTTAAACTAGTGAAGTGCTTTCTCAGTTATCTGGAAGAAAAATGTTTAGCATATTTTGGTGTTTACACTTTCGCCTGGATATTGGTTTGTGAGGCAAATATTACCCTTTCATGTATTGTGTTGGTCAGGAACGTTAGATTAAGCCTTTTGCAGTTTAAAGTGGCAAACTGCCCCTAGTAGTTAACGAAATGCTTATGAACCTGTGGCAGCATAATTAGTATTGACACCAGTTGGATCCCATGACAGGAGAGAAACCTTTAATCACTTGGCTAGCTGGCTGGAGGATGCAAGGCAGCATGCTAATGCAAATATGGTCATTATGCTTATTGGTAATAAGTGTGATCTTTCTCATAGAAGAGCTGTGAGTACTGAGGAAGGGGAACAATTTGCAAAGGAGCACGGTTTGATCTTCATGGAGGCTTCTGCAAAAACAGCTCAGAATGTCGAGGAGGTAAATAAGCATGATGCCAATAATGTTGGAGCATGTTTTATTTGTGAAATTTCTTTCTGACATTCATCTTTTGGATTTTCATATTTGCCAGTTTCCTTTTGCAGGCATTCATAAAAACTGCTGCAACAATATATAAGAAAATCCAGGATGGAGTTTTTGATGTATCAAATGAGGTGAGTTTTCCGTGTTTATTCTATATTTTCCCAAACTTCATCCTTACTAACTCAATTTTGGATGATTGCTGTAATCAATTACTTAAAAAGGGTACAAGTATTCTCACTTTAGTTTGTGCATTTATATATATGGACTTTGAAGATTAAGCACCATGGGAGATTGCTTTCTTACCTTGTAATTTTCTTAATACGAACCTGTTTGTTAAAATCATTCAGTTCATTATTAGTCAGTTTAAGATGCATTTGGCATTTAGTTAGAGTAGTTAATATCGAGGTAATTGAGTTAGAGTTACGGTTATTTGGCTGATTTTTGCTCTTTTATGCAGTCTTATGGAATTAAAATTGGATATGGTGGAATTCCTGGTCCATCGGGAGGCAGAGATGGCACTTCTTCCCAAGCTGGCGGCTGCTGCAGTTGAAATCTGATTCTCATTTCTTGACCCAGAAGCTTATTTCCCTTTAAATCTTTCATTTTTCTTTAATACACGGTTCTTTGTGAATTCCTACATGTGAACTGAAGGTATACAGACAATTGTTCTTGATTTCATGTTTAATAGCTGTAAATTCGTCAGTCGCTTTTTTCCCTTTTTAACTTCCTGGCCCCCCTCTTTTTCGTTTGTTGTGCTGCTTAACAGAATTCTTCTGACCTGTTGTTGAAGGAAACTATGATTTCCAGTACAGTGGCTATTCTTCGTATGTATTGTTTGATGATACGGTGCTTTTTCAAGATTGCTTGAAGAAGTCATTGTTTGATGATGAATCCAAACTGAGCTTTTCATTTTTCATTCCTACCCAAACTAGAGTCTTCGCCATTGATTGATTTAAGCAAGCAAGCAACTAATAGCACAGTAAAGATCTTTGGTTGTAATTTCAGGGCATGTAACCACTGCCACTGTTCTTCCCCGTTATCTCCATGAAAGTTCCAACCTTATCATGTAGCAGGAGCTGCACCCAATGATGAGATTCGCAAGTGTAGAGGAAAATTGCTGATCCAACAACTTCGACATTGACCATACTAGATTCGTAAAGAGACACATTATAATAAATCTAGTACCATAATCTAACAAAAACTGAAAGAACTGAAAATATTAATTAGTTGTAATATAAAATGACATAATGCGAGTTACATAGACTACAGAACTCGAAAGACAAATGTAATTGGAATCCCTGAAAATGCCTTAAAAGTTCTCATCTTTCTTTGAAATCTTTTGTTATATTACTGATTGAACCGCAAACGATCAAACTTTAACCATTACGTTAAATCCCTTCCTGAATAGGTATAGGTTACTAATTTGAGTTGGTAACGTTTGAAATTATATTCATATCAGTTGCTGTTATTGGCGTTGGAATTGTTATGTTTATCAATGGCTTCAACCGGTAATCCAAAAGCAGAACCAGTCAGGTGGTGGTGGGTTTGACGTGAATAAGCTGTTTAAGCCATCTTCAGGGCCTATGAACATGATAATGATGGTGCAACGACATCAACTAAGTCCAATTCTTTCATATCCATCAACTCTTCCCAATACCAATAATAAATAATAATAATTCAGATGGCGATCTCACAACCCCTCCTCCCTTCCCTCTCCTTTTCCCCTTCTGCTCCTCTTAATATCACCCATTATTACTCATACCTTCCAACTGTTCATTGTATGGATAACGGATAGAACCAATCTGTAGAAGATACGAAGGGTGAAAGCACCATAGCCCCACTATCATAAGTATCTTACCAAAGGGTGAATTCAAAGTTTGCAATGAAGGAAAAGTATAGAACAAAGCAGGGGCAAAGTAACCTTTCCTTTTTTCTCTCCTTTGAATTTTGTACATTTTCCCTTGCTGGAGTTTTGTTATGTTTAATGGGTAATTTTTGTTCTCTCCAACAAATGTTTGATGAGCATCCACACTGGTTTTATACCTCAGTGATATTGATTCACTGTTTCCTATGTACAAAACTTGAAGCAGCAAATCATTGAAAATTATGCTCTTTTAGTTCTCTGGTTATAAAATGTAAGTTCTTATGATTCAATCGCAACGGGGAGTAGACTAGTTAAATTCTCATATCAACCTAATAAAGACTAAAGATGGTTTATATATAAGAATGCGAGTATAACTAAGTGTCGTAAATCTTGGGGGTTGCATTTTAACTGAAGAAATATGAAAGAAGCAGTCACATAGCATAAGCTCATCAATTCCTCACTACTGGGTAATATTTGCCAAAAACGAACTCCAGAATAAAATTCATAATTTTAGCCTCTATAAACCAAAGCATCAGAGAAGGAAGACTAGCAACTGATGTTCTACTCCTGTTCTTGTCTTTAATAACAGATCCTCCTTACAGTACAAGTGTTTACATTAGCAGTTGCCACAAAAGTTAGAACCATTGAAATACAATTACCGGCCTCGTCCACGTCCCCTTCCACGACCTCGACCCGACCCCACCCACAGGTCTCCTGAATTTCACCACAACATAGAAAAGGGTAAGCATCCACAACAGAGAGAGAAAGGTGAGCATGAAATATAAAATCAAAGTTGGATAAATGAGAATAGGCATACCGGCAGTTGGCTTCTTAGGTTTAAGCTTAGGTGTTTCTTCAACCAGCAATGTCTCTAGATTCAAGCTGTCAGGAAGGATATAGTACCGGATCTTGTTACCCCTCACACTAAGATGATCCAACGTCACTGGATTTTTGCCTTTCAGTGTTAGTTTCACCATCTTCAGATGGGTATTCATACTGATGTCTACACCTAATATCATAAGCAGCAGAAGATCATGAAGTTAAATTCATTGGTTTCTTGCCGGCCAGAGTTCCGATGAGTGAAATAGTATCTTCAATTCTCGGTAATCAAATAAAATTAAAAAGTATTATCAAATTCCACAACATTTGTTTCAAGAACAATATATATATCTCCTTGCAGTAGGAAAAACCACCAGGTTATAACAGACAAAGTCAAAACCTGGGGTGAAGCAATTTGTGATGGCTAAACTACTGAAGGGGTCTAGCTGACTGGGACATTACTTAATGCTAAAACATTGCATAGGGCTTTTACAAGGCACCATTTTCACTTTTTCAAGACACCATTTTCACTTGCATTATAAGGTGTTGAGCAACAAAATATTTCACTCATCTATTCATCTTAAACCCTTTTCACGAATTTCAAATTCAAGAGGATTGAACCTTTCAAAGATCAAACCTTACAAAGCAATTCCAATCACTGAATAAGGTGGTAACTACAGCAGAAAAGGAAAAGACTGGATATTTATTCCAAGTAGTAAAGGGTTTAAGAAGAAGAAGAAACCTGTGATGGTGCCGTGGACAACGGTGCCGTTCTTTAGCTCAATAGAAACGGTCTCGTTATTCAACTTCATCAAAAACCTGCATAAACGCAGAAAATTAACAGATAAAGAGATTATATAATTACAAGCATAAAGGCAAGTAATGGATTACCAACTACTCACCTGACGAGCTTCATCGTGCAGTTGGCTGAAGAACAGGAAATACGGGAGGAATGCTTTGAGTCCTTCGCTTTTCTTCTTAGTACTACTGTAAGTATTCTCCAACAGCTAGGGCACCAAGTTTTGAGTTTTCATTTCTCAACGACGTCGCATTGATATTTTTAAATTATATATATATATATAATATGTTATTTTAATCAATTAAAATTAACACATTTTAAAATAATAAAAGATTTTCACTCTTACAGAAATTAAAGTTTAGTCTAACTTTAAGTTGAACATACAGTGTTTTGAAATTGACCAATTATCGAATTGGAAATTTTATTAATCACCGATTTGATCGATTTAATCGATTTAAACATCGATCGAACTGATGTGACGTCATAATTATACTGATAATTATATTTAATTATATATAATATTAAAATATAAAATATATACCCAAAAAAATTATCAACTAGTGGTCGGATCGCTTAAACCTAATAATCCAACCTGGTCAATCAACTATTTTACTTGGCTCAATTGAGAATCGATTTTAAAGGTAAACTAGACCAAATAACTAACCGTCACCAATCAAATCAGTCGATCCGATCCAATTTTTAAAACAGTTAGAGAGTCTTGGGTTGAGCTCCATTCAGTTTGATATACATAGAAGCTACTCCTTGAAAAGGCATTGAAACTTAACTTGAATTCGATGAAAGTTCATTTGAAATCGAATAAAATCTACATTTGTAGCACAACAGAAGTGTTGTAGTTGTACACATGCTCTGGCATTTAGTACGCAAAGAGGTTGCGTGCGCAAAATGTTTATACTTTGCTGCCACTACTTTTCCATGCAAACTGGGCTCTTGGGCTGCTAGTTCTACTACTGGCGGCGATCTGGAGACGTCAGAATCTAGTAGTTCGGGTGCCGAACGTTTCTTAATCCGGCGCAAGAACATTCTTTGTAAGAGTTTTGACGGTTCTGGTACAGGCCTTCATGTTCTCGACCTTATTGACCGCGGTTGTTTGTTACCCAGTAGAAGCATTTATCATTCGTTGCTAATCAGATGTGCCCATTTGAGGAAACTCGAAGAAGGACGAATTGTTCATGCCCATGTTGTTAATTCCGAGTTCAAGCACGATGTTTATATGATGAATACGGTTGTCAATATGTATGCCAAGTGTGGCAGTTTGGAAGATGCGCGTGTGGTGTTCGAGGAGATGCCTGAAAGAGATGTTGTTTCTTGGACTGCTTTGATTATGGGATATTCTCAACATGGGCAAAGCAAAAAAGCGATCTTTTTGCTCCCGGAGATGTTGAGGAGTGGCGTGCAGCCTAATCACTTTACATTGTCCATCATATTAAAGGCTTCTGGGACGGGAGCTTGTAAAAGTAAGAGTCATGGTTGGCAGCTTCATGCATTTTCTTTAAAGATGGGCCACCATGCTGATGTTTTTGTGGGTACTGCTCTTTTAGACATGTATGCTAGGTGTGGCCAAGTGGAGGAAGCTCGGGTGGTCTTTGATGGGTTGGTGAGCAAGAATGAGGTGTCTTGGAATGCTTTAATTGCTGCCCATGTTAGGAAAGGTGAAGGAGAGCATGCTTTTCGGCTGCTTCACAACATGCTTAGGGAAAACATTGAACCAACGGAATTCACTTATTCTAGTGTTTTCCGTGCTTTAGCTAGTATCGGTTCTTTAGAGCAAGGTAAATGGGTTCACGCCCGTATGATAAAATCAGACACGCAGCTTATTGCCTTTGTCGGAAACACTTTGCTTGACATGTATGCAAAGTCGGGGAGCATTGAGGATGCAATTAAAGTTTTGATAGCTTGGTAAAACGAGATGTTGTTTCTTGGAATTCAATGCTTTCTGGATTTGCCCAACATGGACTTGGAGAGATGGTACTAAAAAGATTTGAACAAATGTTAAGAATGGGAATTAGGCCAAATGGGATAACTTTCTTATGCGTTTTGACTGCTTGTAGCCATTCAGGTCTTCTTGATGAAGGACTCTTCTATTTTGACGAGATGAAAAAGTATAGGTTAGAACCAGAAATATACCATTATGTGGCAATTGTTGATCTTCTTGGTCGAGCTGGTCTTCTTGATCAAGCTGACAAGTTTATAAGACAAATGCCAATGGAGCCCACTGCTGCTGTCTGGGGAGCTTTGCTTGGTGCATGTAGAATGTATAAGAATGAGAAATTAGGTGCTTATGCAGCTGAACGTATCTTTGAAATTGATCCCCGTGATTCAGGGCCTCACATGTTGCTTTACAATATCTACGCCACTGCTGGCAGATGGAATAACGCTGCAAAAGTAAGAAAGATGATGAAAGAAAGTAGGGTGAAGAAGGAACCTGCTTGTAGCTGGGTTGAGATTGAGAATCAAGTCCACACTTTTGTTGCTGATGATCACGCACACCCAATGAGAGAAGAGATACATAAGATGTGGGAGACAATCTCTGAGAAAATTAAGGGAATTGGATACACCCCAGATACAAGCCATGTACTTTTGTTTGTAGACCAGCAAGAGAGGGAAATAAAATTGCAATACCATAGTGAGAAGCTTGCTTTAGCATTTGCACTTCTCAGCACACCGCCTGCATCCACCATCCGCATCAAGAAGAATATTAGGATATGTGGTGATTGCCATACAGCATTCAAGTTTGTGTCAAATGTGCTTGGCAGGGAAATCGTTGTTCGGGATATTAATCGATTCCATCATTTTCACAATGGCTTGTGCTCCTGTGGGGACTATTGGTAGTGATATCACAGTCTTTATTGTCAACTGATTTGACTTCTTGTTTAGAGTGAAGTTGCTATTTCATCTCCGAATGAGAAATGGGAAATTTTATTTTATCCATATTATATAATGAAATGGTTATCATGTGTACAACTAGAAGTAATTGAAGGCATAACTCCTGCAGATAGCATAAATTCTCTTTCTCCTTGGCAATCTGTGCCAAACTGCAAACATATATGCTGAGGCTTTCTGGAAGTTGGGTGCGGCAAACCTTGAGAAGACCGTGGATTGGATATGAAATCCTGGATACATGTTATTCCATCTCTGTTGACAACGATAACTATACGCCCAAGGCTTTTGGAATTGATGAGAAACCACTGATACCAACTCGAGAAGATTGGTCAGGTAAAGTTGAACCACAAAACTGTTTCATAAATTACATCCTTAAAGCATACTGAAGATCCTGTTTTGATTGGTTGGAATTGACATTCACTCAGGAAATATTTGATAAGAACGGGGAAGAATTTCTGATCAAATAGTGGCAACAGACAAGCAAGCATACCTGAATCTCATTTCACTATTGAGGAGTTCACCTTGTCCTCCATTCCAATCTGGTAGTGGATTAGTTTCAGTTGGTTTCATCGTTATAATTTGATCACATAGAGTCAATATTAAGTAGATTAGACCATTAAACGAAATATACTCGGGGAAAAAAAAAAGAATGGAATTTCTAGAGATCCAATTTTATACTTGTTCGATTTTCTCCTTTTAATTGGAAGATTCAATCTGAGGCATTGTTAAAAAGCCTGAGATATGTAGATTCTGTATAATTCGTTTATTTAACATTCTGTCATTACTTTTTGACTAAAATGCGTCTTATTTGTTTTGAGGCAAATATATATTTGTGCTCTATTGATTTGGCATCAGGTAGTAACCTTATCAGAAGCTTATTTGAGAACTATAATGGCTCCTTTAATGTAGGTATGATGCGTTTCCATATCAACACACGCTCGTGGGGCTGGTAGTACCTAAATCACAATGAGGTAGGTTGGTAGTTCCAGCCTTTTATTGAAATATTTTTAGAATGAGTAAAATAGTTCTAAAAGAACAAACATTTGGTAGTTCTCAAAAGTAGGTTGATTTCTTTGGTCAAATTTAACAAGCAAGCCAAGCAAAATGCCTGACAGGTCTTACCATAAAAATGGAAACTTGAACAGCAACAAAATCTTTAAAAAAATTAGAACTAAATAAAACAGCAACCAGAACATTAGTTCTAAAGTACAACAAAACAAGCCCCGTTGGAAATAGATCAGTTACATAGATTGAGTGTCATCATATCGAAGAGTCTTTAATCCCTGATAGGTTAGCATGTGATAATGATGTGTCACAATAGTGAGAAAGTGTGAAGATAAATGTGATGGAGAATGAAAAACGAAAAGAGTGCAATGCATGCCTGGTTCGCTGGTTGGCCCTTTTTAGCACTAAAAATAGTGTGTATAGAGAGAGAGAGAGATTGAGAGAGGGACCATTTCAGGGTAGTGAAAGGAACGCAAAATGAGGAACCAACCTCATAAAACTTCATTCCTGCCGTTGCTAGAGCTTTAACTGGCACAGGGAAGGAGAAACAGAGACAGATACAGATAGCCGAAAAATACAAACAAGAGGCAAGAGGGTTCAAAAAGCATGACATGAAGTGTGTGTTATATGCGTGTATTGTTCTTCTGTGTGTGTGTTTGTGAGTTTGAGGCCGAGACGAGTTTAGCTTAAAATCATCATTCTTTCCATCAAAACAAAGACTCGTATACACAACCTCTTCAGGGTCTTCAAGTAATCCAGAGGCGAGAAACAAAAAAGCTTAAATCTTTATATCCATGCAATTTTTTTTTTCTTTTTTTCAATCTGATTTCCTTTCTCTTTTTATTGACTTTTCTGGGTTTGGACTTCGTAAGTTTGGTTATTTTTTGTCATATGTTAATACCATATAGTGCTTCTTGCAACATAATAACGTGTGCAGGATGTTTTGTTCTCATCATCTCGATCCCACGGTAGAAATTAAACTTCTCCGGTTGCTTTGTTCTGGATTCCATACTTTCTGTAACTGTCTTGATAAATCTGAATTGTGTTTTGATTATCTGAGCTAAATCCGTCCCTCTCTTGAGTAGAAATGGAGCAAGAGAGCAAAAAAAGAGGAAGAGATCAGGAACAAGAGGTAAAATACTCGCCAGAGAGAGCACCAAAGAAGAAAGACCTTAGTGATCATGATCTTAATAACATCATCAACACAGAAGAAGATATCAACCAGAATGAGCTAAACAACAAGAACACCAGCTACCGCTTAAGTGACACAGACTTGGCATTAGGAGTTTTTGATTTCCCATGGCTTAACGAAGCGATGATATCGGAGGATTGGCACCTGGAGGACACATTCTCATCATTTCTTCAGGATACTAATACAACCTCTGCAACAGATACATCAGGACAGTACTGCTTCTGTGAAAGCCCAGATACGTTCATGACGTCCTTAGATTTTACAGTGGATAAGTTTGAAGAGAATGTATGGTCATTGGAAATGGAGACTGTGTCATCTCTGCTCAATCAACCACTTCAACAGGAAGGTGTTTGATGGATGTTGCCAATTTTGCATGTACAACAACAGGGGAAAAAAAAAAGACAAGGAAACAAAAACTTGGAAGGTATGGATAATGGTTAGAGCCAATCTTTAGAAGATATTGAAGAGTGTGATTACACCACAGCCCCACTATCATTACCAAAAGTGAACTAAAAGTTTGCTGTGTTAAGGAATAGTATAGAACAAATCAGGGCAAAGTAACCTTTTTTTCCCTTTTTCTCTCTTCTTTGAATTTTTTATTTTTCCCCTTGCTGGAGTTTTGTTATGTTTAATGGGTAATTTTTGTTCTTCAACAACAAATGTTTGATGAGCATTCACACCAGTTTTGTATTTTAATGATATTGATTTGACTGTTTCCTATATACAGAACTTGAAGCAGCAAACCACTAAAATTTTGCTCTTCTAGTTATGGTAGGAATTTTGCGTTTCTAGTTCTTTCTCTGTTTAGAAAAATAAATTCTTATTATTCAAATCAAAGATGGTTCGTCTATAATAATGAGAGAAAATTTAGGAGTGATAATTAGTTTCATCCGAACTAATTTGATCCAAATAATTTAAATTTAATAAGTCAAGTTCTATTTGATATAAATAATGACTAATATAAGATATTGGACGTTAATTGAATTCAAATGGCATTTAATTTTAAGTAATTTTAATTTTAATTAAGTTAATTTAAAATAAATTTTAATTTTAATTAAATTATTAAAATGTTCAAATTTTATCGTAAATAGATTTAAGCCACAAGAGAGTTAGCATTCTTTAGTTAACCCTCTATGCAATAATTGCAAAGCTCTATGAACACATTCTATAGATATCGTTAAAGATCGGACGTTTATGCAACGATTAAGATGAACTAGTTTCCTAAACGATTTTGAAATAAAATACTAATTATAATTATGTTTGAATATCTTATGTGTTAATCATATTATAGAGTTTAAGCAATCTTAACTTCAAGAAATCATATTGAAAAGTTTCGTCCGTATTCGAATAATTATGTTTGATAGATCTTGGATTTGACATTATTTGAGTTCAATTAATTATTGCAAATTATTTGAACTTTGTGGGGTTAAGAAAATCAACCAATCAATTTGATCAAATTCAAATTTGAGTATTCAACATTGTTCAAACTCGAACTTAAAAATAAGTTTGAGTCGATTATGATTCATTGTTATCTCTAATTATAATCCAATGATTTAAATTGTTTACAAGAGACATTATCCTCTTTTGTATATAAACCATACCTTTTCTAAAATAAAATTTACAAACAAAATTAATACAAGATCCAAATCATGTAACACATAACGATACCTTAATTACGTATCCCGAATCGAACATGAAAGGGCAAGAAACGAAAAATCTGAAAATATCTTATTTGGTTTCACAATTTCAAATGAGCTTGCCAAAGCCTAAACAAGCCGAATCCACCACTATCTTCATAGGAAGTCCTCACCGTAATCGCTGCCAATGTCTTTCTCCGCTTTTCTTAAAACCTAAGCTCTCTTAACGGATTAGAGAATCTTTACGCTACGATTGATATAAAATCGCATTTAGACCTTAACTTTATATATAGCATCCCTATCGGCTTCCTCATCACGGGCTCAATATGGTCCAATCCATACTAATTGAGATCTATTTTACACCGGACTTCAACCTATTGATTTAAATTATTTATTGGGTCATTTATTATCTTTAATTGAATCAAATTACGAATTCAACCAATAATTGATTTAGAAACCGAAAATTGCAATTAAATATTGTTGAATTTTATTGAAATATCAAAATTATCTAACATTCTCCTTGGATAATACTTAATTGTAGTGTTGACTCTAGTTTAAAAAATTTAAAACTCGATTAAGTCACGCTACTATATTAGTCGACTAGGTTTAAAGACAAAATATTTGATCCAAAGATAACAAAAGTCCATCATTCCGATCCCGCAAGACTTTTGATACCTAAAAGTAGCAAATGAATGTGTCATATGCATACGATCCAATATAATCACGTATACCTAATACCTCACTAATATGAATGGGAAAATGAAATGTGGCAAACTAGGATGAGACATTTATGATCTAAATTATATCATTTTCGTTCATAGATTTCGATTTCTCTAACTTTATACTAACGCATATGCTAAACTATATTAGAGAAATCTTATTTTCACTCATTGAATGTTAAACAACATTAGCAAAACTTGTTTTCTCTCACCAAATGCTAAATTGCATTAAAAATTATTTATATTCTCCAACTGAATGGTAAATTGCATTGAGAATCCTTCAGGATTGAACACTTACATCCCCCATGTAATGTCGAACTTTATAAATATTCGTATAAAAATGTATGCGTGTAAATGATATGAACCTGAAGGTCAATCAGATATATGCCTAACGACCTTTAAATGCTTAGATTGGCACAAATCTTAAGACTTTTATATATAGTATGACAATATACGATAACACATACTACTAAGGATAAACGATGATCATCTTTATTGATGAACCATTATACCATCATAATACATCAAATGTACAAATATACATTGAGCAAACATAACGATTCTCTAACTACCAAAGGTCTAAGGATGCAAAACACTCATATTATATACTTGTCTTTCAAACACAAGTGGTGAAATCCTTTAGTTAAAAGATCGACTTACGCCCTTAATCCTTAAATGCTCCAAACTTTAATTTCACCTTTTTGTATCAACTCATTCGTGGTCAAATAATTGACCTTTAAATGCTATGACCTATGATATTCTTTGTTGTTATTAAACAACATAGTAATAAGATTATCACAAGACAACCAAATGGGTCTAAATCAATCACAGATAACTCAAAAATCAAGTTTATTAGCTAAATTGTTTGTATAGTAGCCTTATAGCCTACATTTTGTATTCATGGTCAAGGAAATTACCTGTATCTACTAAACACTCTTCCACGATATTATACCATTTGTAAACTTAAACTGTAACCTTAAGTAGACTTTTTATCATTTGGACACATAACTTAATTTGAATATGAATTCTCTACGAGGTTTAGTCTATTGACTGTATATGCCAACATATAATCCTTAATTCTTTTAAGTATTTAAACACTCAATAGACTGCTTTCCAATGGTCTATACCTGATTAACCAGATATTGATCAAACAATCAAATAGTAAATGTAATATCTTGCTTAGTACATAGCTAAGTATACATCAGGCTATTAACCATATTAGTATACGGAACATTCCTCATAGCTTCTCTATTTACTTTATTTTTTGGATACTATGCCAAAAATTATCTCTCACTACGAGAGACAGATATTACGACAGATTTACTTTTAACCGTATTAAACCTTTGTAACACATACTCAATGTATGTTCTATGTGAGAGGTCTAATGAGTGTTGAGATTTATCCCGATAAATCTGAATACCTAAGACAGAAGATATTACGTCTATGTCCTTCATGTTAAAGTTCTTGACCAAAAGTTGCTTAACCTTATACAATATGGTCAAGTAATTTGACGTAAGCAATATATCATCCACATGTAGTAATAGGAAGATAACTTTGCTCTCTTGACCTTATAGTACAAGCATTTTTTAACTTTATTTTTCATGAAGTCAAAAGAGGTAATAACCTCATCAAATGTAAGGTACCAATTTTGGAAGGTTTGAAGTAAACCATATATTGATTTGTATAATGCGTAAACTATGTCAATTCTATCTAGATCCTTAAGGGTGCGTTTACTTTTCTGAAAATTCTCTAGTTTTCTAGAAATTTTTTCATAAAATAGAAAATAATTAGAAAACATGTTTATTAATAAAAAATATATCAATTTTTCAAGAAAAGCTTGTTTTCTATTTTCCAATTTTCTAGAAAATTAGAAAACTACTTTTAATAGGTTTCAAATTTTCATCTCTAATTTTAGAAAACTTCTCAAAATAAAAGAAGCGAGTTTTCAACAATTAAAAGAAAAAAATTGGCGAGTCATCAAAACAAGAGGCAGGCTTCTCTGGATATTCTTCTATATATATATATAAATAAAGGTTAACAGTGGGTTGTTGTCGTTCCAAAACCCAATTACGACGTTGACGGTAGCAAACCAGGCCGGGATGAGAATCGGTGGGGGCCGAGGAGGAGCGTTCATGAATAACGGAATGGGGTCGTCACGCATTGACGAAAGTGGATTAGAGAAGGAGCGAGGGTATGCGGATGGAGGAGGACTATTCCCTGCTGACGGAACAGGGTCGTTAAACGGCACTGGAGGAACGGGGTCGTTGGGCGGCATTAGAGGAAGTGCTATGGGCAAGTCTCGTTCGGCGAGGGGAAAAACGTGGGGGGGGCTTGCAGAAACACTGTCCCATATCTGAAAAAAAGATATTGCACCTCTGTATCTGATCAGCGATCAGTCAAAGATCACAAAAGCAAATCTATAAAAGACAAGAATAGGAAGAAAGAAAGAATCGAGTCAGAGAGAGGCACGAGAGTTTCAGCAAGTCAGAGACAGAGAAGAAAAGCAAGAGCGTCACACGTACATATAGGCTGGAGGAAGTATGACAAGCAAAGCATCACACATCACGCGATGCAATCTTGCACCGTTAGATTGCAGAATCAGCATGAAGAATTAAAAACTCACTTGAATGCGTGGAAGCCTTCTTCAAGCTTTTTAATCAGAGGGTGGACAGATCCAGGAGAATGTTATTAGCAATGAAAAAACAATCCTTAATAAACATGTTTTCTAATTCTTTTGAAATCAAAACACAATTTTAGTAAACATGTTTTGCAATTTTCAATTTTAGAAAATAATTTTTTCAATATTAATTAGTAAACATGTTTTCCACAATTTTCCACTGAAAATGAAAATTGAAAATATATGCAAAAATCAAGATAGAAAACAAAAACTATTTTCTGAAAGTAAACGCACCCTAATCTTTCTGGTTGTACCATATAGACTTCTTGATAGGGTCTTTATTCGAAAAGAGTCTTCATAAGAATGATTTAATTTCACCCATCGATTTAGATCATTTGTTGAACCACTTTATTATCTTTATTCTGGATCAAATTATGCAACTTAATGAAAATTTATTTATTAAAAAATGCAATTAAATATTATCAAAATTTTATGAGAAATGTCAAAATTATCTAACAAATCAATCTTTATCTAACCTTCCACAAATATAGTTTCACCTAATATTAGAGCTTATACACGAACAAACTTTCTTAACTTTTAGATATAATAAAAAAAATTATAAGAATCTTTCTAATAATCTTTTCAATGTAGCGTGAAGAATACTTGTGGGAATATCGCATAAAACTGAATACCATGCGAGTTAAAGGTGTATGTGCATTATTACAATTTCGCCATCCGATTTCTTGAACCTCTTCGTTTTTTATTACGGAGGGCTACAAGGAAATTATTTCCATTTTTTAAGAAAATAAATATTTTTGCGACAAAAAAAAAAACTATTATCTCCAAAAATTTGTATAAGGATAGTAAGGAGTCAGACCTAGCTCAGACAGGGACAAAGCCTAACAGACAAACCTGAATCTCGATAACTCAAATGTGAATTCAATTACAAAATATCATTTATATTTTTACTTTTTTTTAAAAAAAAAGCAAGAGTAATCCCATTACCTTCCACAAATTTCTCCACGTTTCTTTTTTTGATCAGGTACGTATAATTATAAAAACTACGATCTTGAGGCATTTGTTGAGAATGAACCTGAAGTGATTGAAATGGTAAAGAATCGATGTTTCTCTTTTTTGACTATGCAGCTCCTTGATTGATTCGGTGACTGTTACTCTTTTTGGGATCTTTCAAATCAATCGAATATTAGTGAGATGATTTAATTTAAACCTTATATTATGATTAAATTAATTAAATTTGATTATAATTAATAACTTATTATTATTATTTTAAATTATTAAATTAAACAAATTTCAATCTAGTATAAAAACTTGGAATCTTAGTTGACTTATTTATTTCTTTATTTCTTAATGGTCATTTGACGATTCTCATAAATGTTAGCAGTAGTTAAACAGACTCCATTTATAAAATAGAAGTGGTAATTAATTGTGGCAACGATATCATTTGTGAAGATGATACAAGGTGATAAAAACTAAAACGCTTGCATCCGATATGAAATTAACAAAATATATCTAAATTAATCTGAGTCAAAATTAAAGAATTATATTATTTTGGAAAATTCAAATAAACTTAGATTCAATCTCATTTTTAAAATGAGATGAAATCATAAATTTGGTCGGTCTTTACCTTAGCTATGAACATTTGTGGACATATATTCATATATGTATCCATGTGTTACAAATCCTGACAAGGAATGGAATGCAACAACATGCAAAATGGGAAGGAAATCAATGTATAAACAAGAAGGAATGAAATTAAAGATAAAAGCTCAAGGAATGAGTATCAGTGATTGTTCCTTTTTCCAAAAGATGCATGACTAAGCTATTAGGGATAAAATCATCAGTAACAGTCATATTCATTTTGCTCTAAGGATGAGTTACAATCAGGGAAGAACTTGTTCATCAAAGTATTTCTACTGTATTGTAACTGGCAAATGATTAATACCTAATTAATTACATTTAGTTTAGTACCAAAGTTAATGTGTTGTTGGGTATTGCATAACCTCCAAATCAGGATATTAATCTTCAGAAAATACAGAGAATTAAAACATGAAATCCCCATCTGTGATTTGGCTACGGAGGTTTTGGAGAGTTCTGAAAATCCTATATATATACCAAAAAAGGCCTTATCGTACCCTCTTCACCTGATAGTTCTCGCAGTGATACAATAATGGAAAAGAGAAAAGCTGGCACAGGTCGTCAGAAGGTAGCCATGGAAAAGATACAAGAAGAGTAATTTACAGGTTACCTTCTGCAAACGTCGTGCAGGGCTTTTCAAGAAAGCTAGCGAGCTTTGCACACTTTGTGGAGTAGAAGTCGCTATAGTAGTTTTCTCTCCGGCAGGGAAGCCTTTCGCTTTTGGCCACCCTGAGGTAAACTCCATCGTCGACAAGTTTCTTGCTCGAAACCCTCATCGCATCACTGGTTCGCACCAGCTCATGGAAGCTCATAGAAACGCTAATGTTCGTGAACTCAACATGCAGTTAACGTTCGTTCTTGAACAACTGGAAATGGAGAGAAAGAAAGGACAATTACTCGACCAAATAAGGGAAGCCACTAGAAGACAATCCTGGTGGGAATCTTCTATTGACCTACTTGGTCTTATAGAACTTGAACAGCTCAGGGAAGCCATGGCAGAGCTCAAGAAGAGTGTAGCAGAACAAGCCAACAAAGTAATGGC
Source organism: Erythroxylum novogranatense (assembly GCA_029891385.1). Classification (NCBI taxonomy): domain Eukaryota; kingdom Viridiplantae; phylum Streptophyta; class Magnoliopsida; order Malpighiales; family Erythroxylaceae; genus Erythroxylum; species Erythroxylum novogranatense. Next base: position 2,521 of record JAIWQS010000181.1, on the reverse strand, counting down.
TGAATCTGCCAACTCTTTTCCATTTCTTGTTAATCGCATGGGAATTGTTGGGAGTTTTGAGAACAAGTTCAATGGCGTTTCTGGCGATTATTCATCTGTTCCACGTGGGAATTACTTTGGTCATGGACAAGGAGTTTTGAGCTTCTTAAGAACTTTCATGGAGGATCATTGCAGATTAGTGCCTCACTAATCAAAACACTGCACCACAAGGTCTCAGATCTTATCAGTTTTTTTTAAGTAGTTCAACATTAAAGAGTTTTGGCGGTGAACATTAACGTGATTGGTACCATTTCTTCACCTATCCCTCGGCTTAATTGATGATTAAGAGATAATTAGATTTGGTTAAATATGTTAATTAATATGAAAGTTGGTAACGGTGTTCATATAGATTTGTATTATGGAAGATATCTGCTTAATTTGTAGAAAATTGATATCTTCAAGACTCATATGCAAGCAATTACTAATCTTCTTCGTTTTGCTTCCACCTTTTCCCATCAACCTTGATATATAGTTAGTTCAATTTCAGATGTACATAATTATAGTAAAACTATCTTTTGTTTTTATAATAAAACTTTGATTTGGCTATAGGTCGCTCCATAATACTTAATTTTTAAATCTAAGAATGACTTGAAATTAAATCGAATTGGAGCTAATAATTATAATGATCTTATTTAGATTTAAATTAAATTGAATTAATTTTTTAAATTTGATTCCGCATCAACTTAAAATTTAGATGTTGATTTCAGATACACTCAATTTAAGTTTTAGACATCAATTTTGACCTAATCAAAATATCAACCTCATTAATATTTTATGGATAAAACATAATCATGATTTTAATTTTAATACATCAATTACAAACACTTTTAACAACCAAGAATTTCAAATCCAGCATTTTTAATTTTAAGATTACTTTAAAATTATGATGTAATCCTACCTAGATAATAGTAACTTCTTGGCTATCGTACTAATCAAGATTTAATTTCTTAGATGAAATTTAAGTGAAAACTTTTAATGAAAAATGTTAGATAATGTATAAGTATTATTATTTAAAATGAAAACCTTAATTATAAATATCTAAACTAGTGTTTATGGTAAAGAATTCAAATTCACCATATTCAAATACTTTTATTTTTTAATCTTAGATCACCTTAAAACTTAGAATTTGACTCTAACTAATCCGATTCAAATCGGAATTAAATAATAATGACTTCCTGGCTTCTGTACCAATTAGAACTGAGTTTTAAGAGAAAATTCAGTCAAAAAATTAGATAATTTAGATACCTTAATTAAGTGAAACTAAACTCCTTATTCCTCACCGCTTAGACCAACAAATATTAGCTATATTCAAAACGAATTTAGATGTGTTCATTAAAACCTGCATATAAAAAGCTCTATTGGATATTAGATACTCTTTACTTAATTAGTTACATGTGAAATAGTAGAAATAGAAATTTTGGGTGAGTACGATTCATATCAAACAAAATCACAAATATAATTTATGAAAATTTAAGAATGATGTAAATCAATTTAACAAATCGACTAATATGATTTGAATAAAATTTAAGATGTATGACTCAAATATTTAATTTTTAAAAATTTAAGAAGCCAGTGCACCATTAATTTTCAAATAACTCTATCATATATATATATATATATATATATATATATAACATATTAATATATCATATATAAAAAATTATAAATTCAAGCTGATCGAAACTATTCATATTAGTCAGCACTGACGGAGATATACGAGATTCAGTCGTGCACTAGTCTTTCAATATTTTAAAAATTAAAATTTGTATTTTTAATATATATAATATATATATATATGATATATTAATATGTTAAAATTAATGTTTTAAAATTTTGATCAAATTAATAAGAAAAGATCTTTAAAGTTTAAAATATTCGATCTTCACCGATCAATTATATATACAAATTATACTATTTTTCTCAGTAAGTGTATATATATATATACTTAACATATTAATATATCATATATAAAAAATTATAAATTCAAGCTGATCGAAACTATTCATATTAGTCAGCATTGACGAGAATCAGTAGTACACTAGTCTTTCAATATTTTAAAAATTAAAATTTGTATTTTTAATATATATAATTTTTTATATATGATATATTAATATGTTAAAATTAATGTTTTAAAATTTTGATCAAATTAATAAGAAAAGATCTAAAGTTTAAAATATTCGATCTTCACCGATCAATTATATATACAAATTATAATTTTTTCTCAGTACGTAGATTGTTTCTTCAGCAGTAATCCGTATAAAAAGAAATATAGACATGAACCATGACGTAGAGATGTAGGAAACTAGACGAAGACACGCTTGGGAAAAAAGAAGGGTTTGAGAGGATAGAAAACAAAGGAAACGTCAAACAAGATATTTATGATATATATATATATATAAGACAAAGACGTTTGAAAAGAATATAATTTTATTGAGAGGATAGAAAACAAAGGAAACGTCACTATATATATATATATATATAA